>BLSH010440458.1:610385-626966 GCA_018402905.1 Glandirana rugosa
ACACCTGAAAGTGTGTCTGACTATATATATGTGACTAAACCCAAAAAAAAGGGTAGTTTCTTTACATCGTCTTATGTAATCCGGATTTAAATATTTGGAAATAAACGTTTTAAAATATTGGCTTTGTTTCTTTTTACGACCCAAAAAAAGGGGTTTTAAACATCGGTAATAAAAAAAAATGTTTTTTATTTTTTTGAGTCACCACTAATTTATGGTGGTTTTCTTTCGAGATAAACACCCCTTTTTTTACTATTTTTACATCAATCCATGTCATAACATACTGGCGCGTTAACAATAAATTGGTGAACGGCTGGCGGCTAGCCGTAGACTGCCGCCGTTTCACCGAGCAGCTCACTATACACGTTCCCGCAGCCGCCGTCGTATGACGGCGATTTGCGGGAACGAGCCACTTTGCCGCCGTCAGATGCCGATCGGCGGTCGGCAAGTGGTTAAATAACAATTGCGCGGTCATACAATACTGTACCTAACTACATTTTTATCATTTTTTTCCCCACAAATAGAGCTTTCTTTTGGTGGTATTTAATCACCACTGAGTTTTTTTATTTTTTGTAAAAAAAAATAATGGCTACAAATTTTGGGGAAAAAAACCCAGCATTTTTCTTTGTTTCGGTTATAAAATTTTGCAAATAAAGGTTTATAAATTTAGGCCTAATGTATTCTGCTACATTTCTTTGATGGGAAAAAAAACCCAAATCAGTGTATATATATCAGTCTGTGTGAAAGTCCACAAACTATAGTATATATATAAAAAAAATAAATCAATCAATCCTGATGTACTGACAGCCTCCTATCTTATTTCTTGAGGCCCAACAATATCAGGACAGTACAAATACCTCCAAATTACCCCTTTTTGGAAAGACAACCCAGGACAATCCATAGTAGGGGGCATGGCAAGTTTTTTTTTTTTGAAGTTGTCATTTTTTGTAATTTTTGGGGGAAAATTAACAAATTAGTTCAATTTTTTAGCATATGGTCACCAGTGCAGTACAGCGTTATCATAGAACTGGTGTGGGAGTGAATAGGGACACTGACTTGTGACTATACAGAGAAAAAAAAAATTAAATTTTTTTAATGATTTTACTTTTTAAACACACACGGTGACCAGAGCAATTTTTTTTGCTTACAGCAGTGAATTTCATTGCTATAAGCAAGCATTTTACGGAATGAAACGGATTCAGGTTTGTTTTGTTGTGATTAGCTGTGATTGGCCAACGCTAATCACATGGTACAGATGGGCTGTGATTGGATCTGTCTGTACCATGTGATCACACTGACCAATCACAGCTAGCAACACAATTGTACACAATCAATGGCATGAAAGGAAGCCATCCATTGTTTACAACTGGCATGTGATCTGCTGTGATTGGAATGCAGAGTAGTCCAAATCCCAACTGGGTTTGAGAGTCACCTTGCAAGTTTTGGGCTACTTTAAATATATAAACTTTTTTATTCCACAGGTTTTTTCAAAATTGTTTGCTACGGTTTGGTATAAGGAAGCACAGACCGGGTTTGTGCAAGGTTCGTTTCAATCGCTGGCATCCTTTGAGATGCCTCCCTATGAGTTTTAAAGTTTAAGGTGTCCCAGGATATAAAAATCCACAGCAATCAATAGTGCAAACTTAAAACTGAACTCCAGGAATTCAGCCACTTTCTAAAATGTGCCGAACTTCTACGGGTTAAGTCCAACAAGGTGCTTCTTATTATTTCTCTAATTTACATTGCTGAGCACTGGGAGCACAGCTATTGCTACCCTTACAGCGTTCCAATGTTGGATCTTCTGGTGTTCGTTCCAGCAGATGCAGCAGCTCTGCCTGCCTTTTCCCTCCTCCTGCCCAGTCACAGAGTGTCTTGCATTTTGTGTATGGGTTCATATAAATACAAAGTGTTCTGTTAATGGAAAGTGGAGTGGGAGGAGAGAGGAGGGGCAGACAGAGCTGCTGCAGTGTGAGAAAGCAGCATCTCTCCTGTCAAAGTGCCAGGGGTATAGCAATAGCTGTACTGCTGGTGCTCTGCAATACTGTTCGCTGGAAAGATAAGTTCAGTAGGTGGCATGCACCTCATTGGACACAACCACTTTCTAAAATATTCTGGCTTACTATGGGCTGAGTTCCGGGTGTTCAGCTTTAACTCAAGCTAAAGCCCACTGCTCTAGTTCCACTCTTGCAAGCTAATAGGTGGAGGTGTAAGGGGGTCCCAGCTTGACTTTTCCCAATTTTAGAATCAACATAACAGTATACCAAGTGTTTTGGGGTCTCCACAGTCTTGTTTAGTATAGGTACATCAACAGCCCACTGACAACTGATGCGCACATATTAATTGTTTTTAATGAGCATACAAGCACCTAAAATGTACCCAAATCTCTCCCCCTCTAACACGAGCAACATGTTTTGTTTCACACAGATGGGTTGTTGGAACTTGATGGGTCAAGAGAGTTGCCCACTGCTTAAATGACTGGACGGCCATTAAAATGAACCCACATATGAATAAATATGTGACCAACATGCATTATAACATGTATGCATAGATCTGAAACTGGCCTAAATGCTCCACCTTTAGACACTGGGGATTTTATTAAAAATAAATCTGAAACCCAATCAGAAATCTTTCAACTCTTTGAAGTTGCTGAAAGGTGAAATGCGACTGGTGCTCACTGTTTCTCTCTTCACGTTAGAGGACCTAGGGCAGGGCAGCCAACCTGGGCAATCTAGTTGTTGTTACACTAAAAATCAGCTTGTTGTGAAGGGGTTAACATCAGGGGTGATCAAATGGTTAATTGTGTGCCTAGATAGTGTTTCTGTGTACTATGGGAGGTGCTTTTGCTAGGAGAAGGCAATCTGCCATTCTGTCTGTGTAATGAATGATCGGAGGGCATAGAGTCCGCGGTACCCGCTGATCGACTCTCGTTGTGTATAAATCACAGCGTGAGAGTGAGGCGCCCCCTACACGGAAGGGCCAGATCACGTACATATAAACGTGATCAGGCGCACAGCTGCCGCCCTGTTGCAGTAACATTGCTAAGGGGCGGACCTTAAGCGGTTAGATAGGATCCCTTCTGAGAATGCAGATTGCCTTTGATATTTTCTGAGCCACTGACCGAAAACAGGCATGCAACAACCAGAACAAAGGCATTTACTCATCTGTATGGATGGGCCGAACACCAGAACATGCGAACAGGCAAAACATTTGTGGGAACTTGCAAACCCCATGGGACAAGAACATGAAAAATCAAAAGTGCTCATTTTAAAGCTTCTATGCAAGTTATTGCCATAAAAAGTGTATGGGGACCTGGGTACTGCCCTAGGGGACATGTATCAATGCAAAAAAAAGTTTTTAAAAAACAATTGTTTTTTAAGAAGCAGTGATTTTAATGTGTTTGCCTGTAAAGTGGCACATCTGTGTGATGTTTAGAACAGTGCCGCAGCAAAATGACATTTCTAAAAAAGTAATGTAAAACTTGCTTGTGGCTGTAATGTATTGCCGAGTCCCGGCAATATAGATTAAAAAAACAAAAAAAAAACCACAACACTGAAAAAAAATGTTATGATGTCCCCCCCAAAATACATGCCAGACCCTTATCCAAGCAGGATGGGTTTGGGGACGGGCCTCTTCCCGACACCTCTGGGCTGTGTATGTTGGGGTCTGTAGGTAGGGGGCTTATCGGAATCTGGAAGGGGGCCACCAGATCCCCCCCCGCCATGTGAATGGGTATTGGGCACATTGTACCCCTACCCATCCACCAAAAAAGTTGTGAATTGTAAAAAAAAACCCCACAAGAGATGGTTTTTGACAAGTTCTTTATTAAAAAACAAACAATCTGTCCTCTGCCTGAATCGTCTTCTCCCCAAACCGTCTTCTCAAGTCACTGTCTTCTTCCTCGCCGCTGGTTACCTGCTGAAAACAAAAAAGACGCTCTTCTCCTGATGCTGTCTTCCTCCGTTGTGACGTCCCCGCTTTCTGACAGCTCTTATGTAGCCACCCGATGACGTCACCCGGAGAGCCGTCCCCTTGTGATGTCACAAGGCTACATAAGTGCAGACATCGGGGCAGCGGTGGCGAGGAAGAAGACAGAGGCGCAGGAGAAGATGGCTCGGGGAGAAGACGGCACCGGGAGAAGACAGCTATTTTTTTAATAAACGGCTCATGTTTAATTTTTTTACATTTCCCAGCTTTTGTGGTGATTGGGTAGGGGTACAATGTACCCAATAACCATTCACATGGGGGCAGGGTGAGCTCTGGGGGCCCCCTTCCAGATTCCAATAAGCCCCCCGCCTGCAGACCCCGAAAACCACTGGCCAGGGTTGTTAAGAGGCCCTTGTCCCCATCAACATGGGGACAAGGTGCTTTGGGGGGGGGGCCCTCAAAGCACCCTCTCCATGTTGAGGGCATGTGTCCTGGTATGGTTGGGGGGGGGCGCTCACTCATCCCCCCTCCCCTTATCCTGACCTGCCAGGATGCATGCTCAGATAAGGGTCTGGTATGGATTTTGGGGGGGGGGGGCCCACGCCATTTAAAAAAAAAATTGGCGTGGGGTTCCCCTTAAAATCCATACCAGACCTGAAGTGCCTAGTATGGATTTTGGGGGGTGTCATGCCTTGACCAGGATTCGATCTTGGGACAGGTTTCCTGCTGCCTGTGCCACGGGAATACTTCTACCTTTGTGGAGCTCTGGGTTTCTGCTGCTTTGTGATATTGGACTCTGGCTCCACCCAGTGGCCAGCTGTAGACAGTTTCCTCATCTTGTAACCTATAAATCCTCTCTTCCTCTTCCAGTCCCTGCCTAGTATAGGTTTCACAGCCTGTTGTTGTACTAGTTTGTTTGACTTGTTGCTAACTCTGTCTTGGTGCAACACTCACAGAGGTACTCATTGATGGCCCTCTCCTGTGTGTGGTGCGGCTGCAACATTGCCAATGTTGAGTTCCACCTGGTGGGCACGTCGCAAATGAAGCAATTGGTGGGCAGGTTGAACTTCCGCTGAATGTCAGCCAGCCGAGCACTGGCATTATATGACCGCAGACTTTTCTGGCCTGCCTCAGAATATCCGGTAATCCTACACCACCAAATTCAGGACGTGTACGAAGCATGGGACATGTGTCAAGTGTCCCTTTCGGAGGGCAGAGAGAAGGTTGGTGCCATTGTAACATACAACCATTCCAGTCTCAAGCGGTGGCGTCAACCACCTCAAAGCTTGCCCCCACAGAATCTCTGCCCCTGTGTGGCTACTGTCCCCTAGACAGACCAACTCAAGCACCACATGTCATCTTTTAGCCTGACTGCTAGCATAGCCCCTAGAACGCTTAGGGAGCACTGCAGGTTCAGAGGACAATTATGCAGAAGAGGCCACAGAGGAAGGAGGAGCAGGTGGAGGAAGCAGATGTGGGAGAATCACCACCAGCTTTTTGGAGGCATCCTGCATCCTTCCCAGCAGAGCTACCCAATGCGCCGTGAAGGAGCGGTAACGTCCCTGACCATGCCTGCTGGACCATGAGTCAGCGGTAATATGAACCTTGCTGCTTACCGCCCTGTCCAACGAGGCTAAAGCATTGCCATCCACATGACGGTAGAGAGCTGGAATGGCCTTACATGAGAAGAAATTTCTTTTTGGAACCTGCCACTGTGGTACAGCACATTCCACAAATTCAGGAAAGGAGTCTACAAGCTGAAAAGGCAGCAGTTGAAGTGCTAGCAATTTGGTCAAGCTAACATTTAGACGCTGAGCATGTGGATGGCTGGGACAGTATTTTTTTTTTTTTTTTTTTACGGTTTAGCAACTGGGGTAGGGAAATTTGCCTGCTGATATCAACTGGTGGTATAATGCTAGCAGATTGGCTGCAACTACTTGTGGCACCCATTGCTATACCTTCATTCCTCCCAGTGCAGGTTTTTGAGAGGACTGGAGGTATAGTAGGGGTTGAGATCTCAGATGAGGAGCAAGGAGAAGTCCGCCTTGTTTTACGATGTGGACCTTTCAGGTGCTGTTGTCAACAGACTGCATGGTAGGTCATCATATATCTTATCAAGCATGTGGTGCCCATGTGGCTGCTGTTCTAGCCATGTTAGATCTGCTTCAGACAGACTGCAAACAGCAATGGTGTGATCTACTACACAAGTGTTAAAAAAAGCCTACACCAATGAACTTTTGGAAATCAGAGGTTAGTCAGCAGTGCCCTGCACCCATGGAGCTCTGTGGTGTGATGCAATAGGGTGGCTGCCCTTAAGCTGGCCCCTGGAGGACATCCAGCCTCATTGGAGTTGTGCCTCCTCCTCACTTTCCTCCTCTCTTCTCTCAGGCACCCAAGTATGGTCAGTGTCGTCATCATCTCCTCCCTCCTCCTCACTGGAGCAAACTTGGCAATATGCTACAGCTAGGGGAACATGACTGCTAGTTTCTTGTCCTTCTGTGGCACCCCCTCTGTCTAGGCTCACGTTACTCCCTTCCTCAAACTAGAAAATGACATAGGAGCCTTCAAATTGCTGTGCATCCTACATCAGCATGTAACCGACACTATGGTTGAATAATTCTGGTGACTCCTCCATGCATGGTGGTGGGGCTACGGAAGGAGTAACTGGACAAGGATCCAGTGGAATAGGCCGCTTTGGCAGCTGCGTTGGAAAGCAAACTAGTATGAGCCTGGGTGACAGAGGATGAGGACGGCTTATTTATCCACTGCACCAACTCGTTTCCATGTTGTGGTTGAATAACACTTCCAGCATCAGAAAAAAAAGGATAAGCATGACGCGCCTGCAGAGGATGCATCATGTCCGCCACCACCACTTTTCACTGTTGACACAGAGGCTGCTTGCCCTATTTTAGTGGCCTGGGAGTGCCTGCCTATCCTTGGTGGCCTTCCGGACATGATGGGTATTTGTTTTTTTTGAACATCGCACTATATATATATATATATATATATATATAAATACATACATACAGTTGTGTTCAAAATAATAGCAGTGTGTTTAAAAAAGTGAATAAAGCTCAAAATCCTTCTAATAGCTTTTATTTCCATACACACAAATGCATTGGGAACAGTACACATTCTATTCCAAATCAAAACATGAAGAAAAATATATCAAATTTTTTGTTGTTCCTCTAAAAAAATTGAAGAAAAGTGAATATTAGACTGTTCAAAAAAATTGCAGTGTTTGTATTCTTCTTTACAAACTCAAAAATTCAATATATAAACTGAAAAATGTTTGAAGATTTTGCTTTCCTTTGAATCACTTAATATTTAGTTGTATAACCACTGTTTCTGAGAACTGCTGTACATCTATGTTGCATGGAGTCAACCAACTTCTGGCACCTGTGAACAGGTATTCCAGCCCAGGATGATTGGACTACATTCCACAGTTCTTCTCTATTTCTTGGTTTTGCCTCAGAAACTGCATTTTTGATGTCACCCCACAAATTTTCTATTGGATTAAGATCCACGGATTGGGCTGGCCACTCCATAACGTCAATCCTGTTGGTTTGGAACCAAGATGTTGCACGTTTACCGGTGTGTTTGGGGTCGTTGTCTTGTTGGAACACCCATTTCAAGGGCATTTCCTCTTCAGCATAAGGCAGCATGACCTTTTCAAGTATTCTGATGTGTTCAAACTGACCCATGATCCCTGGTATGCAATAAAACTGTCTCCGGCCACTAGACCCAAAAAGAACAATCTTACTTTCATCAGTCCACAAAATGTTGTGCCATTTCTCTTTAGGCCAGTCAATGTGCTCTTTGCCAATTTGTAACCTCTTCAGCACTTTGCGGGGGCTTCTTGCAGATAGCTTGGCTTCACATAGGCGTCTTCTAATTGTAACAGTACTCACAGGTAACTTTAGACCTTCTTTGATCTTCCTGGAGCTGATTGTTGGCGGAGTCCTTGCCATTTTGACTATTCTATCCATTTGAATGGTAGTTTTTCGCTTTTTTACACGTCTTTCAGGTTTTGGTTGCCATTTTAAAGCATTTTCAATCATTTTAGCTGAGCAGCCCATCATTTTCTGCATTTCTTTATATGTTTTCCCCTCTCCAATCAACTTTTTAATCAAGGTACGCTGTTCTTCTGAACAATGTCTAGAACTACCCATTTTCCTCAGAATTTCAGAGAGAAATGCACTGTAACCAGCATGTACAACATTTGCTGCCTTACTTCCTTAACCACTTCTCAACCGAGCCTATTTTTTGGGTTCGGTGTTTACAAGTTTAAAAACATTTTTTTTTGCTATAAAATTACTTAGAACCCCCAAACATTTTTTTTTCTAACACCCTAGAGAATAAAATGGCGGTCATTGCAAAACTTTGTCACACCATATTTGCGCAGCGGTCTTCAAGCGTGCTTTTTTTTTAAATAAATTCAGTTTTTTTAGTTAAAAAATAAGAAAACAGTAAAGTTAGGCCATTTCTTTTCCATATGGTGAAAGATAATGTTATGCCGAGTAAAATGATACCAAACATGTCATGCTTCAAAATTGCGTCCGCTCGTGGAATGGCGACAAACCTTGCAACTTAAAAACCTCCATTGGCAACGTTTAAAAAATTCTACAGGTTAGCAGTTTTGAGTAACAGAGGAGGTCTAGAGCTAAAATTATTGCTCTCGCTCTAAAGATCGCGGCGATACCTCAGATGTGTGGTTTGAACACCGTTTTCATATGTGGGCGGGACTTGCGTATGTGTTCGCTTCTGCACACGAGCTCAGCGGGACGGAGTGCTTTAAATTTTTTTTTTTTTAAATTATTTATTTTGCTTTTTACTTTTTATTTTTACACTGTTATTTAAAAAAAAAAAATGTGATTACTTTTAGTCCTATTACAAGAAACGTAAACATTCCTTGTAATAGAAAAAAGCATGCCAGGACCTCCTAAATATGAGATCCAGGGTCGAAAAGACCTCAGACCTCATATTTACACTAAAATGCAAAAAAAAAAAAAAAAAAGCGGGCCCTTTAAGACTGTTGGGCAGACGTGACTTCTGACGTCATTTTCGCCCTGCAGTGTTATGGAGCCGAGTGAGTGGCTTCAGCCGCTCAGTCGGATCCCAGACACTGGGGGGAGAGGATCCGATCGTCTCCACCGCTGCCGGCGGGTCCGGTAAGCGGCGATGACCGGAAAGCGGCGGGAGGGGCACCTCTCCCGCCGCTGATAAAAGTGATCTCGTGGCGAATCCGCAGCTAAGACCACTTTTCTCTTTTTCAGAGTCACCAGGAGAAAAAAAAACGATATATGAATGGTGAAGTCATTAGAGCCATCAAGGTCCCTACTGGGGCGATTTCCTCTCAGGATAGAAAGTAATTTAAAATTTCTCCACCCACTCATCAACAAAATGCCAGAAACACATGTTAAGAAATAGAGAAGCAGGGAAGTGTTACAACTTCTGACAAAGGACCTTCCTTTCCCAGTGTCAACCACATGCTCAATTTCTTCTATAGGTGTCACAGGGACAGCGGATGAAGCAGCTCTCCCCAACAGGGCCAAAGACAGAAACAACAAAACCTGTCAGACAAACTCTTCCCCATGCAATCAAAATCTAAAAACGTGAAAAATAAAAATGTTTGGAGTTAGATTTCAAGTTCAAGTTCACTTTTGTTGAGAAAAACAACATTCCCCTCTGGGTGATCCAAGTACATTGTAAGGATTTTAACAAACTGTTGCAGATTCCTACCTATTGATATTCTGAAGAAATTCCTCTATGTGTTTCTCTGTGCCCATGAGTGAGAGTCTAATGGGAGTGGTTTCATAATTATCAATCAGCTGCTGCGCCTGCAGGGCTCTAATGAGGAAAATTGCTGGGTCTGCATCCCTTTAGACGGGATTAACTGACATTTTTGTTGCAGGGGATGTCAAAAATCTGACTTGTAACTTAGTGCAGACTTTTGGGAAAAAAATCACTGAGCCAATTACACAAGCAGGGAATGATGCTTATGTGTACAGAACACCTCCAGGTAGCCATATTGCATTTTACAGAAAATTAAAGCACTGAAGAATGAACAGGAAAGGTAATTTTTAATAACATTCAATTACAATATGACTTGTGCTGTAATTGTATATGCTACATTATTTTTGCCTGGGGCATATTCTGGATACATTATAATAATAATAATAATATATCCCTTATCTACAGTCCTGAAAACATTAGGAAAGTGAGAAGACCAGTTATTTCCCCCTCCCTTCCCCCCACAAGGATTGTGGTGATTAATGAGGTGTACCGTACTAGCTAATCAAATAAGACAGGGTTTTAAGCGATATGTATGCCCCTCCTCCATACTATATAGGTTCATGGAATGTCAAGTATAATATACACTTGTGCTCATAAGTTTACATATCATGGCAGAATTTATGATTTCTTGGTCATTTTTCAGAGAATATGAATGATAACACAAAAATGTTTCTTTCACTCGTGGTTAGTGTTTGGCCATTTATTATCAATCAATTTTGTTTACGCTTTTTAAATCATAATGACAACAGAAACTACCCAAATGACCCTAATCAAAAGTTTACATACCCCAGTTTTTAATACCGTGTGTTGCCCCCTTTAACATCAATGACAGCTGGAAGTCTTTTGTGGTATTTGTGGATGAGGCTTTTTATCTTAACAGATGGTAAAGCTGCCCATTCCTCTTGGCAAAAAACCTCCAGTTCCTGGAAATTCTTGGGCTGTCTTGCATGAACTACACGTTTGAGTTCTCCCCAGAGTGGCTCAATAATACTGAGGTCAGGAGATGGAGATGGCCACTCCAGAACCTTCACTTTATTTTGCTGTAGCCAATGACCGGTCGACTTGGCCTTGTGTTTTGGATCATTGTCATGTTGGAATGTCCAAGTACGTCCCATGCGCAGCTTCCTGACTGATGAATGCAAATGTTCCTCCAGTATTTTTTGATAACATACTACATTCATCTTGCCATTGATTTTGGCTAAATTCCCTGTGCCTTTGTAGCTCACACATTCCCAAAACATCAGTGATCCACCTCCGTGTTTCACAGTAGGAATGGTTGTGGCCAAAAAGCTAAATTTTGGTCTCATCACTCCAAATGACTTTGTGCCAGAAGGTTTGAGGCTTGTCTCTGTGCTGGTTGGCGTATTGTAAGTGGCATACTTTGTGGCATTTCTTCTGGCGACTTGACCATGCAGCCCATCTTTTTTCAAGTGCCTCCATATTGTGAATCTTGAAACAGCCACACCACATGTTTTCAGAGTCCTGTATTTCACCTGAAGTTATTTGTGGGTTTTTCTTTGCATCCCCAACAATTTTCCTGGCAGTTGAGGCTGAAATTTTAGTTGGTCTACCTGACTGTGGTTTGGTTTCAACAGAACCCCTCATTTTCCACTTCTTGATTAGAGTTTGAACACTGCTGATTGGCATTTCTTGGATATCTTTTTATATCCCTTTCCTGTTTTATACAGTTCAACTACCTTTTCCCGCAGATCCTTTGACAATTCTTTTGCTTTCCCCATGACTCAGAATCCAGAAATGTCAGTGCCGCCCTGGATGAAAGATGCAAGGGTCTGTCAGGAGTCCAGAAACGCATTGACCTTTTATACACACACACTAATTACAAGCAAAGAAGATCACAGGTGAGGATGGTTATCTTTAACAGCCATTCAAACCACTTTGTGTCAACTTGTGTGCATGTTATCAGACCAAAATCACCAGGGTATGTAAACTTTTGATCAGGGTCATTTGGATATTTTGTCGTCTTTATGATTTAAAAAGTCTAAACACCGTTGATACTAAATGGTTTCAGCCAAACACTAGCCATGAGTGAAAAATATTTTTGTGTTATTCACATTCTCTGAAAAATGGCCAAGAAATCATAAATTCTGCCAGGGTATGTAAATTTATGAGCACAACTGTATACTCCATTAAAGATCCTACTATGCCATGTTTTTGAGGACTGGGAGTCCCTTCCTCCTTCTTTCTTCTTACCGGTGTACCCATCCAGGGGTATAACATTTAACCTGGACACATAGTCCTCCAGAGCTCTACTGGTATCCACAACATTTTTAACTTGTTGGTGGTAACCCCAAGTCTGCTCCATTGAATCATCAGGCAAGCATTTACATGTTGTAGTGTCTCTATATGTGATGTATTCTGTCCTATATGTGATCTTATTGAGTAGAGGCAAGAACAAAAAATATAAATGATATAAATATTTTACTGCATATAAAAGTAACTTATATTACTCTTTGATACTGATCATCTTTCTTCTACCAAAATCTTTTTCTTTTAATTGAAATATCAGCACCTACCCAATTTTCCTGAGAAAGCTATCAGTGAAACGCGTTGACAAAGCAAACGCGGAGAAAACTTATGGACAATACTATTTTCTGATACAGAAGTATTTTACTACCTTAATACACTATGGATATATTTCTCACCTTGTGTTATTGGGTTATCTGTTGATCCTGTGTTGTGCTACCAGGGTGTTATGTCTGTCACCTTTTTTAATGTGATTTTAGTAATAAAGATATACCTTTTTAAATGTTTGCCTGGTGTTGGGCCCACAAAATTCGCCTTGTATATTGAGGGAGAAATCCACTTCTTTAAGCCTCTGTGCAGTTCTATTCACCGTTTACTGCAAATTAACATATGTATGACCCAAATTCCAAAAACACTGAGGCTGTGTAAAATCTACAAAAAAAAAAAAAAAAACACAACCACAGAAAGAAATGATTTGCAAATCCCACTTCCTGCCGGCTGTATGCATATACGTGGCCCTGTGTAAACGAATTACCATGCAGAGAGCTTGCTCCCAGCACTGCAAACAGCGGGTACTAGAAAGTTCCCCATGCATACTTGCAATTCCGATCAGCCAATCACAGCAGTCAAGTGATCAGAATGCCCGCCTTCTGGCATATAGAACCTCTTAAAAGGGCTGGGAGGCTTTGGCTGGAGGGAATTAAAGCAGAGTTCCGCCTGGGAAAAAAAATAAAGCCCGCAGCTATAAATACTGTAGGTGCTGACTTTTAATAAGGACACTTACCTGTCCAGGGAGCCCGAGATGTCAGCAGCCGAAGAAAACACATCCCTTGACTCCAGGTGCAGGTGCCGGCCTTACTAAGGGAAACAGGAAGTGAAGCCTTGTGACTTCACAGCCTGTTTCCTACTGCGCATGTGCAAGTCGTGCTGCATGTTCTGAATGGTTCCTCTGTCTTCTGGGATCAGTGTGTCTCCCAGAAGACAGCGAGGGTGGTGAAGGAGGAGGGGCAGGACATTACGTAGTTCACCGCACTAGATGCGTCAATCTTTCCCCGGAAGCTGGAGCAGATACCTGGATTTGACAGGTATCAGCTCCCCCCTGAAAGGTGCCAAATGTGGCACCAGAGGGGAGAAGAATCCGATCCGTGGAAGTTACATTTATGGACGGAACTCCGCTTTAACCTATATTTTATTTACAATAGAAAATATCAAATGTTTAAAAGGGCAACTCCACCTTCATGGGAAATGAAATAGAAAATAAAAAAAATTATATAGCCTATATAAAATTGTGACAAGTCATATTGTAATTGAATGTTATTAAAAAAAAATGACCTTTCCTTTTCAATCTGCAGCTCTGTAATTTTGTGTAAAATGCAATACAATATGGCTACCTGGAGGTGTTCTGTACACAGAAAGTATAGAGAACGCCCCCCAGATACAACATTTTCTGCTTGTGTGATTGGCTCACCGATTTTTCCAGAAACCTGCATTAAGATACAAGTCAGATTTCAGGCATCCCCTGCAACAACAAAAAATATATAATTTTTGGCGAGATACTTCCCAAGGGTAATCATTTCTAAAGGGATGCAAACCCTTCAATTTTCCTCGTTCGAGCACTGCAGGTGCAGCAATTGACTGATGATTAATTATGAGACTACTCCCATTCACTTTGCCCTTGGACACAGATTAACAAACAGCTCTATCTTTAGAACAAAAAGGTAGTAATTTACAACAAAGCTTGTTAAAATCTCTTCAATCACCCAGAGGGGATTGTTTTTTTTTTACTGAACAAAAGCTGAGAAAATGCACCATTTTAAAAAGAAAACCAAGGTAATTTTTAAATTGATGGCAGAGCAACAAGTATCAAAGATTTTTGATATTGGGGTGTATTACCCCAATTCACAGATCATGATTAAACATTTAGCCCTGGTTCACATTGATGCTACTTTGAAATCACGCTACTTCACTTGAAGTAGCGGGATTTCAAAGTAGCAAAGGTCAGCGCGATTTCAGGTGCTACTTGATAGACAACTGTGTGGCTTCATGCACAGAGGTCTATTGAAATCGCACCTGAAATCGGCAAAAGTAGTGCAGGAACTACTTTTGCAAATCGGTAAGGGGCTGAAAAATCAGTGTTGTGCCAATTGGAACAGTGCCATTGTTGTCAATAGGCTGCGACTTGTCATGCAATTTGATCTCTCAAATTGCATGACAAATCACTCCAATGTGAACCTAAGCTTAAAAAAAGAAGATGATGCATTTGAAGAATTACTTTACAATCAATCAAATGATAATTAGATCCTGGTACAGATTTTTTTGGAAGCAGCGTACAAGACATTAATTAGATTAATGCTTATAAGCTTTCTCCCTGAAGAGCACTAACAGTTTGCTTGATCTCAACGAGCGGGAAGGTGTTATTGACGACTATTGTGAAAACTTATCTAAAATCTCAACCAGAGATACTTGTCCCCCAACAGGTTTCTACTCATGGGTTTATGGGGCACTTATGCAATTTACAAGTACAAATTATCATACTTTCTCCACTGTTACAGCCCATGGAGGCCCTTGCCCTACTGAAAATCATCATAACGGTTTACAATTTAAGCAACAAATCATAGCAAAGTAAGTATTTTACTGTCATCAACTTTTTTTGACACACACACACACACACACACTATTGCCAATAATGCAAAATGCCAAGGAGTTAACAAGAGCCATATGAACTCATATTTTGTAAATATTGGCTTTTTCTGGGGTACATATAGTGACCAAAAAAATATATATATTACAAGTATTAATCTATTTTTAATCTAGAAAAACACTGATCTAAGCCACCATGGCTTCCAATAGTTGGCTATTTAAAGCTGAGTTCCACCCTATTAAAAATCAGCAGCTACAAAAAAGTGTAGCTGTTGACTTTTAAGAATCGTACACTTACCTGTCCCACGCTCCAGCGTTACGGCCGCCTGGCGCTTCGCTCTTCTCCCCCCTCTCCGTGCAGTACCGGCATCACAAGTGTGCCGCGCTTTGTGAATGCCCGGTGTATCTTCTGGAACATGTGACGTGTCCCAGAAGATTGCCGAGAGGGGGGGAGGTGAACTTCCTTCCTGTGCCGCGGAGCCAGGGGAGGAAGTGCAGCTGGGTCCCCAGTGTCCCCCCCAAAAAAAAATGGCATGCCAATTGTGGCATGTCAGGGTCACCTTCCCTTAACCCCTTCCCGCCCGGCCTATTAACGAATGACGTCCGGGCAGGTGGTTCATTATCCTGACTGGACGTCCATTGACGTCCTCAGGATAATCCGGGGGCAAGCATCACGGCGATCGGTGATGCCGTGGGTCAGTCTGACCCACCGCATTACCGACCGAGGTAAAAGGCTTCCGTGGAAGCCTTTTACCATGTGATCAGCCGTGACCAATCATGGCTGATTACAGCGTAAATAAGAAGAGCCCTTTATCGGCTTTTCCTCTGCTCAGGTCTGCAGACCTGAGCAGTGGAGAGCCGATCGGCTGCTCTCCTGACGGGGGGGGGGGGGCTGCGATGAATGTTTATCAGCGCAGCCACCCTCAGGATCACCCCACTGGACCACCAGAGAGCACCCCCCCATCCCCCCGGGACACCATGAGGAGGATGCCCAGGACCACCAGGGAGACAACATGAAGGCCGCCCAGGACCACCAGGGAGCCCCCACTAGACCACCAGGTAAGGGCAATACAGTGCACTGTAGGGATGGCACTGTGCCCATATATGTTGCCAGCCAGTGCCATCCCTAACCGTGCTATATGCACCAGTGCCACCTATCAGTGACCACCTGTGCCACCTATCAGTGCCCACCTGTGCTGCCTGTCAGTGTTGCTTATCAGTGCCCATCAGTGCTGCATATATGTGCCCCATCATCAGTGCCACCTCATCAGTGCCAATCTGTACTGCCTCATCAGTGCCCATCAGTGTAGCCACATCAGTGCCCATCAGTGAAGGAGAAAATGTACTTATACAAAGTTTTGTGACAGAAAAAACTAGAGTTAGACTTACCGGTAACTCTGTTTCTAGGAGTCGTCCAGGACAGCACTAGAGAGATAGGCACCTCCTCCGAAGGCAGGAAACACATGACAAGGCAGTCCCCGTCCGTTCGCCTTCAGTCTTTAACTGAGAACTCCCCCGGACCCCAATGGTTTCTGCAAGAAACAATAACACTCTCGTCCAAAGTTATCACAGCAAATAGGGAGGGAATCCCTGCTGTCCTGAACGACTCCTAGAAACAGAGTTTTCGGTAAGTCTAACTCTAGTTTTCTCCAGTCGTCTGTCCAGGACAGCACTAGAGAGGATCAACGAGAACTTACCGGATTGGGGGGGCGGGGACTACCGCCTGAAGAACCTTTCTCC
>BLSH010440458.1:639441-654968 GCA_018402905.1 Glandirana rugosa
TAGAAAAAGACCGCGGTTGGCGCAGTTCAATCAGGTAGCGGGTCCAACACAGAGATTCCGGAGTATGTGTGCCCGCAAAATTTTATTTATTCGTTTTGCGGTCCAGGCCGCAAAAAATTTTTTAGCCGCAAAATACGCCGCAAAACGTAGCCGCAATCGCTCGCAATTTTTCGTAATCATTCGCAGCCGCAGTTTTCCGAAGTAAATATAGCCGCAATTTTTTGCAATAGATTCGCTGCAAAACGTACCCGCAGTTCACCGCAAAACGTAACCGCAGTTAACCGCAATTATTCGCAGTCGCGATTAATCGCAAAAAATAAATTTCTGTAGGGTGTCTATAAAGTGAGAGGGTTTAATGGGTGTTACGGGGTAATTTGGGAGAGTGAAATATCTGTGGGATGTCTTTAAATAAAAAACGCTAATTAGCGCTGACGCTTATTAACGCCAATTGACGCCAATGCAAAACGCCACTTGACGCCCATGCAAAACGTCGCTTAGATAACGTTTTTTAACGCCGATATAAATGAAGCCTTTTGACGCCGACGCTTACTAATGCTTTTTAACGCTCGCTAACGCCGATGCAAAACGCCGCATAAAACGCCGATTTTTTAAAAAACGCCGGACCTGGCGTTTTGCTTATTTATTTTAAAACGCCCGTGTGTATGAGGCCTTAGAGACACAACCTGGGCGATGGACTAACTTGACGCGGTTGGCGCCAGAAAAAGATTTCAGGGGGCTGACATATTCAGGACCATTGGCAGACCCCACCGGTCTTTTGGGAAAATCAGTCCCTGAGGGACAAACCCTGTCGTCCCTCCTGATCCATCTCCCTATACGGGAATTCTCTTAACACAAACTCTACAAGGAAATGGTTGATGACCCTTAAATGAATTCTGGTTGCTATACGCCATCCTTCTTTGAGTTGTCCACCCGGCGGTGATACTGAAATCACTCCCCCCAGGATATTGGGGTGGAGCTTTTTATTTCTGTTACTGATTCATTGGCTATTGGAGCATAACGTTCCTATCCAGAGAAGAATATTACTTTTAATTATACAGCAGTATGCCACGGTCCGTTGTGAAGCTACCCCTGATGAAGGGCATGTTGTTTTCCGAAACATATATGTAGGGTAACTGAATTCCATCTTCGGACAACGGATACAACAGCATTGCATTTTAACAGTACCATCTATCTATGGCATTACCAGTGAAATGTATCTGTGATACTTAATGTCATATGTGATTTGACCTGTTCTTGGACAATTTGATAACTTGTTGATCTTTTTATACATGAATTAATAAAGTACTATATTTTTTATGTATGTGGTTGGTGTACCTATTTAAAGTCCCACTCGGGGGGAATTCTGCCTTTTCTTCTGAGAGCTGCATGATTCTGGCCAAAATGAGTCATGATTTTTTTGCTTAGAATAAAGATCACGATTCTCGCGGCGTAACCTCTTACATATACAAGGCTAACCGCACTGTTTAGGTTTTTTTTTCAAAAGTGTAATTGAGTTTGAAAGACCGCTGCGCAAATACCGTGTGACATAAAATATTCAAACAACCGCCATCTTATTCTCTAGGGTCTCTGCTAAAAAAATATATATATATATATATATATATATATATATAAAATATGTTTGGAGGTTTGGATTTTTACTTGGAGCAACAAATTGGCTCTTGTCCAAATTGGCCCCAGTATATGTATGAATGTCAGTTAGGGAACTTAGATTGTAAGCTCCTTGAGGGTAGGGACCGATGTGAATGTACAATATATATGTAAAGCGCTGCGTAAATTGACAGCGCTATATAAGTACCTGAAATAAATAAAATAAATGTCATAAAAGATTTAGGTCTGTAAATGGTTAAACTAAATTCTTCCATACACAGAGAACATGGTATCTCTTATCTCTCATAGTGCCATCTATCATTGCCGCCTATCAGTGCTTCATATATGTGCATCATCAGTGCCAAATCAGTACTGCCTCATCAGTGCCCGTGATGGAGAAAATGTACTTATTTACAAAGTTTTGTGACAGAGAAACTTTTTTTTTTCAAAATTTTCGGTCTTGTTTTATTTGTAGCGCAAAAAATAAAAACCCTAGAGGTGATCAAATACCACCAAAAGAAAGCTCTATTTGTGGGAAAAAACTAAAAATTTTGTTTGGGTACAGTGTAGCATGACCGCGCAATTGTCATTCAAAATGAGCAGCGCTGAAAGCTGAAAATTGGTCTGGGCTGGTAGGAGGGTTAGTGTCCCAAGGTATGTAACATGCTTGTGGCAGGTACTCATTATGGAGAGATCTGGAGCCTATAAGACCAAAGCCCTCCTCTGTCCTTTAAAGCATGAACACCAAGGTCAATGTTTTCAAAGGCTTTTTTTTAAATGGTCCCATTGACATCTGGGTAAACTGGAAGTGATGTCAGGTCATCGCTTCCGGGTTACCATAGCCGAGAGCCGATCCAGGCATTGTCTGGCTCTCCGGCTAGCCAGCAGACGCGCTGATTGGTTGCTCGGGTCTCAAGAGAGACCGAGAAAGTCACGGGAGTTGGGGGGGGGGGGGGTGTTTACCCCTCCCACTGCTTGTAAAAGTAACCCAGCAGCTAGTTGGCAGCTAGGATTGCTTTTACAACATTGCCGACCACCGATTCTAAAAAACAGTACTGGGGTGATGCCTGCAGCTTGGGCGGGGGTGGGGAAATCACACATTAAAGCTTAAGTTTAGCTTATATATGACCATTCTTCTTTTCTCTTGTAGGGAAGCTAGAGGGAGTAACCACAAGCTGAGTGATAAAAAAAAAAAAGAAAGTTTAGCGAATATAAAACATAAAAATCAGCACAAGGAACATAGCTTTAAGTTAGAAGGATGTTTCCCTTGTGTTGATTCTTCTCCTTCCAGTAAGAAATCTTCCTCCTCCAGTCCCCCATAATCATCCGGTGTGGCGGAGGTTAATACAGCTAAAGGGTCATCAGGAGCTCTCATCAAGAGAGCTTGAGTATGCCCGCCCTTTCCTGCCAGATCTGTCAGTCATTCACAAAATAAATAAAGATTCTATGAATGACACAATCTTTGAGTGGAGGGGGTAGAGCGATTACTCATCTGCCTGCCCCCTATTTAGAGGTCCTGTGATTCATAGATGCTGTAGTACAGATCATGATGAGAGCTCCTGACAGGCTCTTAGCTGTATTAATTCCCGCAGCGCTGTTAAATTATGGTGGCGGGGGCTGTGTAGGACAGAGGAAGGGAAAGGGAAAGAGAGAGGGGAGGAAAGGGCGAGCCAGCGGGAGGATCATCAGAACAGGGATTGCCCGCTGTAAGAGCTTTCATTAGAATTCTTGCAGTGTCCCTGGAGCTAAATGGCACACAGTCCCGCCTCCTGGCCTTTGATAGATAGTACACCGGTCCAATGGTGGGACGTGTGATGTGAGCTCCGGGAACACCGTGGAAATTCAAATGAAAGCTCTTGCAGCGGGCAATCCCCGCTCTCTGATGATCCCGCCGGCTCACCTCTTCCTCTGCTCTCCTCAGGTGAGGCTGCATCCATGGGCGCACGTCAGGCTGCATCCATGGGCGCACGTCAGGCTGCATCCATGGGCGCACGTCAGGCTGCATCCATGGGCGCACGTCAGGCTGCATCCATGGGCGCAAGTCAGGCTGCATCCATGGGCACACGTCAGGCTGCATCCATGGGCACTGGTTACGCCGCACTGACGGGCAGAGGTGAGGCTGCATTGATGGGCACAGGTCATTCTGCATTGATGGGCAGAGGTCATGCTGCATTGATGGGCACAGGTTACGCTGCAATTATGGGCACTGGTTACGCTGCATTGATGGGCACTGGTTGCGCCGCATTGATGGGCACTGGTCGCGCCGCATTGATGGGCACTGGTCGCGCCGCATTGATGGGCACTGGTCGCGCCGCATTGATGGGCACTGGTCGCGCCGCATTGATGGGCACTGGTCAGGCCGCACTGATGGGCACTGGTCAGGCCGCACTGATGGGCACTGGTCAGGCGGAACTGATGGGCACTGGTCAGGCCGCACTGATAAAGTCGTTGTTAAATGTTTTATGCAGAATTAAGTTACAAAAATAAATATTAAGTGTCATTTGATGACAATTTGAGGGCGTTTAGGGGTGGGGCATGGTAGGGGTTGGGTGGGGCAACTGGTGGCGAGTAACTCTTAAGGCCTGGCTAGTAGCTTAAGGCTTGAAATTTTGAGCCCTGATAATAAGGTTCGTTGACATGTATGTATATACTAGGAAAGCCTCTCAAGTATGTAAAGAGGCAATGGTCATCCAAAATAAGCAAAAAAATTGACTCTCTCGGTACCCATGGACTATCATACAACAAGGGTTAAGACATCAATTATTAATTTTATTAGTACAAATGTTAATCTGGAAAACCCAGAAACCCTTCGGTCCATGGGTAGAGAGATAGTCCATTTTTTCTCAGTTAGGATGACCACTGAGGGAGGTCTCCGGTTCCTTCATGACACGCATGTACAGCCAAAACTTTATTTTCTAACACTGTGTCCCTTGTTGGGGGGGTTGTTTCTCCCAATTTTCCAAAATAAGTTAAATAGACAAAGTGAATAAAACTCTTCCTGACTGTCTAATCTGCGTGAAAACCATCAAAGCTCCCAAATAAGAAGCCACCTAACTACCCTCATGAAAAATACCTCCTTTCTGGATTGCAATTATGGAGTTCCTTGGTATAAGTGGTTACTTACCTGAGAGGCTCCTGTGGACTGATGCCATAGTTACTGCCAAGTGACCTTGGAGCAGCCACCATTAGGTGGGAAAGCAATTTGCCACTGCTCACTAACCAGATTACCCCCAGGGAACATGTTTGAAAACCGTTGCTCTACTCCATGACTGAAGAGAGGTCAAATTCTAATCTAGGAGTAAAAATAGTTCCGTGTGCCATAGAAACCAATTTTTTCCTCAACTGACACTGAATTTGGCTGCTAGTAGAGGCTATAGATGGTTTCACTTTAATTTGGTTTCATAAAGCAGCCCCATAGAATTTTAAATGTGGTGTGATGAGATCTCTGGGAAGAAATATCTAAACACTATTATGTATGCAATGAGTGAACTAGCAGTCAGAAAGCAATATTCACTAAATAATCATTTAGTCTAGAAAAAGCTGCTTCTGTCTGTGCATTCCACTGAT
Organism: Glandirana rugosa; assembly: GCA_018402905.1. NCBI lineage: Eukaryota > Metazoa > Chordata > Amphibia > Anura > Ranidae > Glandirana > Glandirana rugosa. The sequence continues at coordinate 644,617 of BLSH010440458.1, forward strand.
GAAGCAAACGAGACAGGCCGCTAGAATATGCCTGGGTATTTTGTAGATCTGTGAACAAAACATTCTTGCTGGAAGGCCAAATCATGAAGGATAGTCAAAATGTGTGAAAACAGTTTAACCATCAGTTGTCAGCTGAAGAATGAAGGCAAATGAAAATATTGTGCTGAATTTTATTCAACCAATGAGGAATAACCACGCAAATTTAAAAAGTAAACAAAAAAAAAAAAAAAGATGGAAATATAATAAAGGGATATCACCTTACATCCAAAAATGTAAGCTCAACGTGTTACTCTATACTGTATATAAACATATTAAAAAAAAGTGTTTACATATCTCATTTTAAATATAAAATGTTTCTATACAGTTTAGTGTAAAACTAATGTGGGTGGATAAAAATCAATGATAAAAAAACAAAAAAAAAAAACATCGGATTTTATTGATTTAAATGTGCTTTTTTTTTTTATTTAAAATCGTTTTTGATTTTTATCAAATTTATTGTAATAAAATGTTTTGGGAGTAAAAATCTATCTAAAGATACATTCATAATTTAGTTTATTCAGCATGAAATGGAGCTTGGTTATGTAACAAGAGGCTGTATATTCTGCAATATTTACATTTTTGGTAAACTCATTCAATGAATCCAAGCTCTGCAAGCTGAGATAACATGCACTTCATTGATGCATTCACACAATTTCACAGTAGCCATGAGAAAAACAAAGTTCAGAAATATTCCTTTATCCCATTGTTTTGCAAATCCATGTACACTACAAACTGTATGATTGAACCGGTTTTAATATCGCTGTTTTACTAACCAGACAGCTTATTGTTATTCTAAATAGGAACCTTCATTTTGTTTGCAAATATTAAAGATTCTACCAGCAAGAACAAGTCCTTACATTTAAAGAGCACCTGTCATTTCAGATCCATCATGGCAGCGCCTGTTAGCGGGCATCCACTCACCTGCTGCCGCCACGTCCCTCACCTCATTGTCACTGCTGCATCACCAGCCTGCCCATTAAAGCGAATGGGACTGTCGGTGAGTTAACAGCGGGTCAGAGGAGGAGCCGCTGTGGGTCAGAGATAACAGTTGCTCTTTAAAAATCATGATTTAAATCAAGCCTTTTTACTAGTGTTTGAAATCGTGATTTAAATCAAATCCACCCTGAAACTAATTCAAGCCACAATAGGTTCTGCTGCATTCACACCTGAGCAGAGCGACTTTCAGGCATTTTTATTTGAACATTGTTAGAAGTGTATTACAAGCGTTTTACAACTTCAGGCATTTGTGTTTAGCAACAGAAAGCATTAACCACTTCCGGACCGCCTGCCGTCATTATACGGCGGTACTTTGCCCTTGAATACCATTGTTATGGTAGCAGATAGCTACCATAACCCCAATATTATTTTACTGCAGTCTTATTTTTTTACGGTGTGAAAAGTATTGCAACGACCGCCATTTTATTCTCTAGGGTGTTAGAAAAAAAAAATATATATATATGTGTGTGTGTGTGTGTGTGTAATGTTTGGGGATTCTATGTAATTTTATAGGGGAAAAAAAATGATTTTAACTTGTAAACACTGAATCTCAAAAAGAGGCTCGGTCCTTAAGTGGTTAAGGAGAGGAGAGGTTGAGGTGATTAGGGGTGGAGAGTTGCACATTTTCAGGCGTTTCCAGTCTATGGGGCCCATTCTGCCAAAAATAAGCTCATGTACTTTTTTGAGCTTCAGGCCTTTTGCTTCAGGTGACAGATCAGATGTGAACAGTGGCCCCGGAAAAGAATAGAATTTGATTTGTCGAGGGTATTAGAGTGTAGCTCTAATTCAAGCAGAAAATCGCTCAGGTGTGAACAAGGCCTTACTGTAGATTATTTTTACTTTGACACAAACAGGTGGAAAAACGATGAGGGATCTGCCTATCTAGAACAAGGGTCACCCCATGGAACCCAACTCAATGATTTAACCCAGTCTGTGAAACATTTAATGCTAAGACAAATGGCAACTCACAAGAAAAGTGTTGTCAGCGCATGTGTGGCAACAGGCCTTATGTAGAGGTTCATCCACTCCTTCAGGAGGACGGGCTGCTGGCGGATAACAGTGGCGGCACTGGTACCGGCTGAGCTGGTGGCTTACAGCACTTCCAGAGGCCCAGATGGGACTCGGGAACGGCCGCTGACGTCACTACTGGGTGCAGGGTGAAGTGGGAGGTGCTCGCGTTCAGAGCATTCGTGCTCCTTCCTCAGGCAATAGGGGGCAACCATGTTTGTGGTGACTTTTTATCTGTTAGGGATGGGCGGGTCGGGTGGTGCTGAAGTCTCCACCTACCCTGGTGTCATGTACCCGGGATATGCAGGGATGTTTGGAAAGGTACCGAGTTCCTTGTGTGATGTATGAGCGGCACAATGGTGTAGTGGTTAACACTTTTGCCTAGCAGCAAAAGCGTCACTGGTTCAAATCCCAACCACGACAGCACCTGCCTGGAGTTTGCATGTTCTCCCTGTGCTTGCGTGGGTTTCCTCCCACACTCCAAAGACAGGCTAGTAGGTAAGCTAGATCCTATCTAAATTGACCCATACTATGTATGAATGTAATGCTGTGGGGAACTAAATCAGCTAGGAGTGAGAGTAGAAGGAGGATTAAAACTGGGGGGGGGGGGGGCGCGAACAGGAATGAATATAAAAATATAGGTAAAAGAAAAAAATGAGAACAAAAATGCAAAATATATAAATGAAAGTGAAAAGAGAAAAATTAAAAACTGGGTAGTTTCCCTTGATTAATCTCCAATTCTTTGTTCAGTCCCCCTGCTGCCAAGACATCCAATCGGTATATCCAGTAGGATTATCGGGCACACAGGCATCTGAACCGTTTGGCTGCTGGATGAGTGTTGGAGATGGCCTCAATTACCAAGATTCTGAGGCCCTGTTCGAAATGTTCATGATGAGTGAGAAAATGTTTGGGGACACTGTGCTGGTCAGAGCCAGTATCAACCAGCCGCCTGTGTTCGCCAAACCTCTGTCGTAGTGTACGGATGGTGCGGCCCTCATACAGTAGGCCACAGGGACAGGACAAACAGTATACAACAAAGTCGGAAGAGTATGTATAGAAATCAGTGACGGGGTAGCTCTTGCCTTTGGCATAAAATTCTTTATGTCTGTGGGTGGTTGGGTAACATGTGGACACGTTAGGCATAGGGCTTTACGACATTGGTACATGCCATGGATGTTAAAGAACTTGAGAGAGGCACTCATGGTAGTGGAAAATGAATATATTTTGCTAGGGTCTATCTGGGCTTTGAGGTTTTCTGGCCCGTCTATAGGAGATTTCGTTGACTACCGCCTCCCTACTTCCCCCCTGCCACAATACCGTCCCACAACGCTACCAGTGACGCCCTCGAGTGCATCCACCTCCAACATCTCAGACCATTCTTCTTTAGTTTTCACCCCCCTGCCCGTCCTGAAAAGAAAAAAAACTCACAGATGAGGCAGACAAGGGGGAGAAAGCGAAACAAAAAAGAAAGTCCGCAGACTGTCAAAATTTGCAACCCGTCAGACCACACTCTCTCCTCCTTTGAAATCTCCTTATTGAGCCATGGTCTTACATTTGCCCCTTCAGCCACACCAGACCCCTTACAACTATTAATTTACCTCAACAGATTCATCAGAAACCTCACAGTTAAAAAATAAATTTCCACATTAGAACACTCAAACAAGAAACCAACTCTGCAGACACCCCAGAGCCAGATGTGACCCGAGACGCTATCTCTAAATTTACCTCTGCTGATCTCACTGCTCTAGCCCTAGAACAGCTATATACGGAGGATGAAGATCTATAAGTGGACCTACTAACCCAACATGCACCCACATCCCCACCCATCCAACACACTTCCTTTCGCCACAAATCGGTGTTCAACCCCACCTCTTCCAATGGTCCCTACATACAAACATTTTACCAGGTTGTCTATGCTGACATCCTCCGTCTATGTCAACACACCCCTCGTACATCCTCTTCATCCTCCAACCTCAGCCAGGCTGAACACATTGCTCTAAATAGGCTCTCCAAGAACTCTGATATAATCATCAGGTCTGCAGACAAGGGAGGTGGCTTGGTGGTCCAGAACAGGTCTGACTATCACAAGGAATCCATCCGGCTACTCTCAGACACCAAAACCTACACCAAGTTACCCAAAGTCCCCCTCCTCAACTTCATCATAGAAGCACATGACATAATCCATAGAGCTTCTACAGAGGGGATCATTAACCTAGAAACATCCTCCTTTCTCAAACATCAGTTCTATTACAGACCTTACTTACTAAAATCCACAAAGATCCCAAAAACCCACCTGATAGACCCAACATTTTCTTAATAAGGACTCTATGCTCAACACATGCCAGGCGCAATTCATCTTGGAAGCCACCCACTTCTGCCTGATCCACAACTACTTTGAATTCAACGGTGAGTTCTACCTACAGACTCAGGGCACAGCTATGGGGGAAAATTTTGCCCCCAGCTATGCCAACCTCACCATGGGTCTGTGGGAGAACCATTACATCTGGCAGAATGATCCCTTCTCCTCACATCTGATTTACTAGAGGCGATATATATTTGATGTGGGCATCATTTGGGATGGCCCCAAATCCCTGGTAGATCAGTTTGTGACACTGCAATTCAAATGACAAGGGTCTCTTTCACGTATGCATGTGACAAACATTCTCTAGCTTTCCTCGACCTGCTAATGAGCCATGAAAATTGGCTCATTCAAGCACAGAATTACAAATAAAACACCACTGGCAACTCCTATCTGCATTACAGAAGTTCCCATCACCCATGGTGGGTAAAAACATTCCCAAAAGCCAATATTGCCGACTCAAACACAATTGTACCCGAGAAGAGGACTACAATAAACATGGCCAGTTACTAAAGAAAAACATTTCTGGAAAAAGGCTATCCGCCTACCCTCATTGATGAGGCTTTTTCCTTTCTATAAACAGAACCCAGCCACAGCCAATAGAGAGCTAACCACCTCCCAGTCAACACAACCTTTTAGATTCACAACCAAAGTCCACACTCCGTTTCGGAATATGGAACACGTATTCCAAAAACACTGGGCCATCCTGCAAAAGGACCCACACCTAAAATCCACCATTACAGCTTGACCATTCATCTCCTATAGACGGGCCAGAAACCTCAAAACCCAGATAGCCTCTAGCAAAATCAAATCAGTTTCCACTACCATCAGTGCCCCTCTCAAGTTCTTTAACATCCATGGCATGTACCAATGCCGTAAAGCCCTATGCCTAATGTGTCCACATGTCACCCACTGACAGAAAAAATTTCATGCCAAAGGCAAGAGCTACCTCGTCACCGATTTCTATACATGCTCTTCCAACTTTGTCGTATACGGTTTGTCCTGTCCCTGCAGCCTAAAGTATGTGGGCCGCATTATCCGTACACTACGTCAGAGGTTTGGAGAACACAGGCGGCTGGTTGATGCCGGCTCTGACCAGCAGTGTCCCCAAACATTTTCTCACTCATCATGAACATTCCTCCCAGGGCCTAAGAGTCTTGGTAATTGAGGCCATCTCCAACACTTCCAGCAGCCAAACGGTTCAGATGCCTGTGTGCCTGAGAATCCTACTAAATATACCGATTGGATGTCTTGGCACCAGGGGGACTGAACAAAGAATTGGAGACTAATTCCCTACTCTAATTTCTGCACCACATACCAGAAAATCATGGAAATTACTAGTAATTATTAGTTTTTCATTTTTCTCCTTTCACTTTTCATTTTCCTTTTTATATTTTTCAATTTTATTGAAATTTTTTCTTTTATTTATATTTTTATTTTTATTCCCACCCCCCAAACTTGCCATGAAGCGACCCTTGCATTAGGATCGCTCTTCCCAGCTTTAAGCCTCCCTCTACTCTCACTCCCGGCTGATTTAGTTCCCCATAGCATTACATTTGTACATACACATACCAGGGCCAACTTAGATAGGATCTAGATAACCTACCAGCATGTCTTTGGAGTGTGGGAGGAAAATCGGAGCACCCGGAGGAAACCCATGCAGGCACAGGGAGAACATGTAAACTCCAGGCAGGTGTTGTCGTGGTTGGGATTCGAACCAGTGACCCGTTTGCTGCAAAGCAAATGTTTAAACCACTACACCACTGTACCGATCATACATCACACAAGGAACTTCCATACATCCCCGCATATCATGGGAACACGACACCAGGGTGGGTGGAGACTTCAGCACCACCGACCCGCCCATCCCTAATAGATAAAGTCACCACAAACATGGTTGCCCCCTATTGCCTGAGGAAGGAGCACAAATGCTCTGAATGCGAGCACCTCCCACTTCACCCTGCACCCAAATAGGGACATCAGCAGCAGTTCCTGAGCCCCATCTGAGTCTCTGGAAGTGCTGGAAGCCACCAGCTCAGCCTGAACCAGCGGCCACCAGTGTTCCCTGCCTGCAGCCCGTCCCCCTGAAGGAGTGGATGCTGCTCCTTTTCTGTTCAGAGGTCATGTCAGCACTACCCTGAGCCAGTACACCACAGTTGTTAACAGTAAATAAATGAAACTGCAGCAGGTATACAGTGCCTGCACATACCTGCAACAGGACACTCTGGTCTCAGCATGCCTCCATACACTGCGTATGCCCCAAGTTCATTTCATCTATAACAGGTGCATGAAATCTATTCTCTGCACCAGTGTTAACCACTTCACCACTGGGCACTTAAACCCCTTAACAACCAGACCAATTTTCAGCTTTCAGTGTTCTCACATTTTGAATGACAATTACTCATGCAACATTGTACCCATATGAAATTTGCATCCGTTTTTTCACACAAATAGAGCTTTCTTTTGGCGGTATTTATTCACCGCTGGGTTTTTTATTTTTTGCGCGAGAATTAAAAAAAAAAAAAAAAAAGACCAAAAATTTTGAAAAAAAATTTTGGAAATTAGTAATTTTTCTTCATAAATTTTGGCCAAAATGTATACGGCTACATATCTATGGTAAAAAACAAACATATTAGTGTATATTATTTAGTTCTTGTGTAAGTTATAGAGTCTACAAGCTATGGTGCCAATCACTGAATATTGATCACATCTGATGTACTGACGGCCTATCTCATTTCTTGAGACCCTAACAAGCCAGGAAAGTACAAATACCCCCAAATGACCCCTTTTTGGAAAGTAGACATTCCAAGATATTTAGTAAGAGGCATGGTGAATTTTTTGAAGTTGTAATTTTTTTCCACAATTCTTTGCAATATGAAGATTTTTTTTTTCTTTTTTTCACAAAATTGTCATGTTAACAGGTTATATCTCACACCCAGCATATGCATACCACAAATTACACCCCAAAATACATTCTACTACTCCTCCTGAGTATGGGGATACCACCCGTGTGAGAGACTTTTACACAGCCTGGCCACATACAGAGGCCCAACATGCAGGGAACACCATCAGGCGATCTAGGAGCATAAATTACACATATAATTTCTTGACTACCTCCTGCACTTTTGAAGGTCCTGAAGCACCAGGATAATGGAAACGCCCAAAAAATGACCCCATTTTGGAAAGTAAACACCCCAATATATAGTCTAGGAGGCATAATGAGTCTTTTGAACATGTCATTTTTACCACAAGTTTTTGGAAAATGTGGAAAGAAAATGAAAACACTTTTTTTTTTTTTTACACAAAGTTGTCCATTTATACAATATTTCTAATACACAGCATGTACATAGCAAAAATGACACCCCACAAAATATTCTGCTACTCCTCCTGAGTATGGCGATACCACATGTGTGACACTTTTACACAGCCTGACCACATACAGAGGCCCAACATGCAGGAAGCACCGTCAGGTGTTCTAGGGGCATACATTTCAAATCTAATTTGACTACCTTTTACACTATTGTGAGGCACTGTGGTGGCATGGATAGGCACTGTAGTGGCACGGATGAGAACTGATGTGGTATGGATGAGCTTGAATGAGGCACAAATGAGCCATGAATGGGGGATGACTGAGCACGGATGGGGATGGATGACTGAGCACGGATGGGGATGGATGACTGAGCACGGATGGGGATGGATGAGCACGGCTGGGTGAGGATGGCTGAGCATGGATGGATGAGCATGGATGGGGTGAGGATGGCTGGGTGGGTGAGCTTGGATGGGGTGAGGATGGCTGGGTGGGGGGTGGATGGATGGGGTGAGGATGGCTGTGGTGAGAGTGGATGGATGGTGGGGAGTGCAGCCTGTCCCCCACTGTCACTTAGCATTACACATCGCCCACAGCGCTGCACACATCTTCTCTCCCCCCTCTCTCCTCTCACACTGCACCGATCGGTGCAGAGACGAGAGAGAAAAGCCGGCAGAAGCGCCGACTTGTTTACATGTGATCGCTCCGTCGTTTGAAGGAGCGATCACGCGGCGAAAGGCCGCTCACAGCGGCCATTCATTGCGATCCGCCGGCGGTCACGGATGTTCCCGTGTGCGCGCCCTAGGGGGCGCACCGGAAGCGCGATTCTGGGAGGATGTCAATAGACGTCCTCCCAGAGTTAAGCAACCGCCCTGTAGACGCCTTTTGTCTATGGGCCGGTTGTTAAGTGGTTAATTTTGATGTCAGATTTCAATTTAGTTTTAATCATACTCTTTTGACTAAAATGTCATTTTAGTCATCTAAATTGGTTTAGTTGTATTTTAGTCAACTAAAATCTCCAGTACATTCTTGTGGACTCAAATCGAATGGGTTTAGTTAAATTGTAATGCATTATTTAAGCATTTCTCTAGAATTTCCAAACTCATTATATACTCCTGCAGGGTGGATTTGATTTAAATCAACTCAATTTAAATCATAATTTTTAAAGAGCAACTGTCATCTCTGTCCTGCAGCGACTCCTCCTCTGACCCACTGTTGACTCACCAACAGTCCCATTCACTTTAATGGGAAGGCTGGTGATGTGGCAGTGACACAAGACGAGGGACGTGGCAGCAGCAGGTGAGTGGATGCCCGCTTACATGCTCTGCCATAATGGATCTGAAATGACAGGTGCTCTTTATATGTAAGGACTTATTCTTGCTGGTAGTTAGAATCTAATATTTGCAAACAAAATAAGGGTTTCCTATTTAGAATAATAAGCTGTTAGGTTAGTAGAATCAGAACCGATTCAATCATACAGTTTGTAGTGTACATTGATTTGCAAAACCGTGGGATAAAGGAATATTCCTGAATATTGTAAAGCCGCCCTCACCCCCCCCCAAATAAAAACTGCAAAGCAAAGGCATAATGAGCTAGTATGCAGTGCATTCTAGTTCATTATGAAACACTTACCTTGGAACGAAGCTGTTGCAGCGGTCTCGGCACAACGCTGTGACCGGCAACATCGTTCTTCCGGGTCTGCGGCTCCGTCCAATCACAGCACGAGCTCCAGCGCTGTGATTGGCAGAGCTGCACCGACGTCACTCCCGCGTATGCGCACGGGAGCTGTCATTTACGGCACAAATACAGAAGAAATTTTTTTGTTAAGAACACCACCCTGGGGGAAAAAACCCCATTGCCGTCGTCCCTTAATATACAAATTGGTAAGGAGGATCCCCCCACGTGGGATTGGGACTTTTTAAGGCAAACTGAATCATAAATCATTTTGTATAAAATTATAGAAATTTAATGATATGCACTAAAATGCATTACTGCAATACAGTTATAATAAAATAAAACAATACAAAAGTACAAGTATTATATACAGATACATGTGATAATTGTGGTTAGTGGATACTCCGAAGCCCGACGCGTTTCAGGATACTCCCTTCTTCAGGGGCCGTAATTTGGAGAATCACAGTTCTATAATACAATATAACATAGTATATTACATATGTTTAGATCATATTCAAAAAGAGCAACAGTTTTGCAAGGAGCCATTACAGACATTTCAAATTGTACCTTCAAAAATCACCATGCAGACATGTACACCCATGATACAATGTAGATACGTTGAAAAGTATATAAATATAAACAGGCCAAAAACACACCCCTGCTGGGGCTGTGTAGTCTCACATAGGCTGCTACCAGCACACCACCCCCATGGTCACCGCTGAGCCTCCATGGTCGCCGAGCCAACCGCACAAAATCCTGCCGGGTTGTCCAATCAATATCGGTTATGGTCGATTATACAACTATCGGGACGACCAGGGATCTAAGGAGAGATATTATGATAATAATAATGATAGTGTTTGATGCCATATCATCCTTAAAATGGTAGTGATATTAATAAATGAGTATACCATATTGCACGGTTTTACATAATTTGCAATGATCAAACGGTATTGTGTGTGTATATATATA
>BLSH010440458.1:664157-697004 GCA_018402905.1 Glandirana rugosa
AACGGGTGTTTGGGGAGTTGGGGTAAATCAAGATCGCGATTTTATTACGATTAATTATGCAGCCCTAATATATACATCGGTTAGTGTTTGGCTGAAGCAATTTATTATCAATCATCTGTGTTTACTCTTTTTAAATCATAATGGCAACAGAAACCACCCAAATGACCCTGATCAAAAGTTTACACACCCTTGGTGATTGTGGCCTGATAATATGCACACAAGTTGACACAAAGGGGTTTGAATGGCTATTAAAGGTAACCATCCTCACCTGTGATCTGTTTGCTTTTAATTCGGGTGTATGTGTATAAAAGGTCAATGAGTTTCTGGACTCCTGACAGACCCTTGCATCTTTCATCCAGTGCTGCACTGCCGTTTCTGGATTCTGAGCCATGGGGGAAGCAAAAGAATTGTCAAAGGATCTGTGGGAAAAGGTAGTTGAACTGTGTAAAACAGGAAAGGGATATAAAAAGATATCCAAGGATTTGAGAATGCCAAACAGCAGTGTTCAAACTCCAATCAAGAAGTTGGAAATGAGGGGTTCTGTTGAAACCAAACCCCGGTCAGGTAGAAATTTCAAAGCCTCATATCAGTCCGACTTCAGTGGTGACTTAAAAGACATCTGTGCGTGTTCATGCACAGATGTCTATTGAAATTGCCTCTTAAGGCACCAAAAATAGTGCAGGAACTACTTTTGGAAACCGGTGTCGCTTTGCAAAGTCAGCATTGCACTGATTGGGATGCTCCTATTACCAGCAATAGGCTATGGTTTGACATGTCAAATTGCATGTCAAAACAGCCTGATGTGAACGTGGGCTTAAGCTTAAGTTCACACTGGTGCGGGAATGAAATTATGCGAGTTCAGCAGAACGCGCACAATTTCATTCCCGCGTGTCAGTCCCGACTTGCTTCAGGTGCGATTTTAGAAACATCTGTGCGGGTTGCTGCACAGATAGCAATGGAAATCGCACCTGAAAACATCCAAAAGTAGTACAGAAACTACTTTTTGAAATCGGTGCGACGCTGCATTTGCGGCGAACGGTGCCATTGCCAGCAATTGCCGCCGATTTGGCATGCGAATTGACGCACCAAGGTGAACCAGGGCTCATAGAGATTTCAAAGTAGAAATAGTAATCTTCCGCGCTCAAGGAGTATAGCTTAACTGCAGTGGTGAAGCAAGGGATGTCTACTGTTGTCAAAGCTGGATAACGTGCCAACCTGCTGCCACCTATTGGACTGGGGTCGTCCCAACTATAGAAACAAAAAAGCACACAAGGGCGCACTGGCATAGCGCATTATCCTTGATACATTTTAATCAATAAAATCATAAAAACATACTCACAAACAGCTTTTGTGTATAAAACATTCACAGTGCTGGAATGGGTAACGACCATACGACCGTCTCCTGCCTGTGACCCAGATGGACTTGCTTACGCGTTTCCAGGCCGTAGCCTCTTCATCAGAGGCTCTGATGAAGAGGCTACGGCCTGGAAACGCGTAAGCAAGTCCATCTGGGTCACAGGCAGGAGACGGTCGTATGGTCGTTACCCATTCCAGCACTGTGAATGTTTTATACACAAAAGCTGTTTGTGAGTATGTTTTTATGATTTTATTGATTAAAATGTATCAAGGATAATGCGCTATGCCAGTGCGCCCTTGTGTGCTTTTTTGTTTCTCATAGAGATTTCTCCTCACTTACTGCCCAGGTGACAACAGTTTACCAGACACAAAGGGTTCATTTATTAAGGGTCCTTTCACATGTGCGGAACCCGTCAAGGCTCGGATGCTTAGCGGAGAGCCATCTGTTCATCCCCGCTGAGCCGGCAGATGACAAGTCAGTCTGTGCAGAGAGTGACCTGTCAGAGCTCCGCTCTCCTCTATGGGGGATCGGATGAAAACGGGCCATCTGTCCGTTTCATCTGATCCGATCAACGGATGGAAAGTAGCGGAAGAGAAGAGAAATCTTCTAATCAGACACTAATGGCAAAAATTAAAAAAAAATCCAAATAAAAAAAAACAAAAAAACAACAGCAATATATATTTTGGTTTAAAGGGATTGTAAATGATCACCTTGTAAAACAACCTATTCCGTTTCAAATAGAAATAAAAGACAAAACATTTTTGTATAGATATAAAAAAAAATATATAAATAAATAAATACATTCCCTCTGTTCTCCACCACGCAAGAGCTGAGGGAGGAGAAGCAGCAGCACACTGAGCTTCCCAGTGAATGGCTGAGCAGTGGAGGTGTGTCAGGACAAGTCTGATCACTGGATGAGAGCACACCGAGTTCCCAGCATAGCTAGAGAACCGACCACGGTGTGCTCTCCAGCTTAGACTCCTTTCACACTACAGCGCCGCTCATTTTTGCAGTGCTTTAGCAGCGCTTATCGGGCTGGGTTTTTTAAGGTCATGTGACTTTAAAAAAAATCCAAAAAAGGCCCGTTCATTGCAAAGGGCAGGGGCATTTTGGAAGAGCTATTTATAGCACTCCCAACCCACCCCAAAGATGCTGCTTGCAGGACTTTTTCTAATGTCCAGCAAGCATACCACCCCAGTGTGAAAGCACAAACTGCAATGAATGGGAGGCAGTTTTCAGGCACTTTTCAGAGGCTATTTCTAGTGCTAAAATGCCTGAAAACTGCCTCGGTGTGAAAGGGGAGTGCTGCGCCCTCCCTGGTGGTTCTCAGGCTTACTTTACTGATCAGTGAGCATGGGAACCATCCAATTCCGGCAGTGTTTTCCCATGAGCAATGGCAAGATGGCCACCACTCATCTCTATGCCCTTGGAGGACCGGAGTGACATGGTTCTCGGGCCATGTAAACATTGTTTTTTTTCTTAAAAGAAAATACATCAGTTTCACATCAGGTAAACTGATGCGAAACGAATGTCTCTGCAAGTGACTACTGTGCGGTTTTCCCTTGTGTTCCGATCAGTATGCATGTTTGCATGGTGTAAATGAGCCCTAAAGCTTGTAGGAGGAGTTTTCATTCTCCCCTGACTGTCCTTTGAGACTGCAAGGCCCCTGACCCTATGTCTGGACAGTGCTGATTGGCCCTGTGCTGATCACATGCACAAACATTCTAGCAATACGCAAATAGAACATGTGCAGAGTGCCGCCAAGGAGATGGATGGGGACAGTGGAAGAAGGGGAGGGTCAGAGAAGACAGGGTCAAACAGCCTTTTTACACAATGCGGATGATTAACCATTTATGTTCCACAGTGAGTATAACAAGCATGCTTTTCTGCATATACAGACTGCAGGTTTAGTAGCCCTTTAACTGAACATACTGATTGCATCTAGCACAGCTTTACTAAGTAACACTATGGTCATGGCTCAGAGAATGCACCACTGGGGGTACATCCACTGCCTCACTGCCATCTCCCATAACACCCCCTCTGCAGTATGGTGACTAAAAGCAGCCACAGCCTGAGCATGGCCTCCCTGACACTGTACTGCTGGCAGGCTGAGAATATGCCACTGTACTGCTGGCAGGCTGAGGAGATGACACTGTACTGCTGGCAGGCTGGGATGACACTGTACTGCTGGCAGGCTGAGGAGATGACAATGTACTGCTGGCAGGCTGGGGTGACACTGTACTGCTGGCAGGCTGGGATGACACTGTACTGCCGGCAGGCTGAGGAGATGACAATGTACTGCTGGCAGGCTGAGATGACACTGTACTGACACTGTACTGCTGGCAGGCTGAGATGACACTGTACTGCTGGCAGGCTGAGATGACACTGTACTGCTGGCAGGCTGAGATGACACTGTACTGCTGGCAGGCTGAGATGACACTGTACTGCTGGCAGGCTGGGATCACATTGTACTGATGGCAGGCTGGGATCACATTGTACTGATGGCAGGCTGGGATCACATTGTACTGATGGCAGGCTGGGATCACACTGTACTGACACTGTACTGATGGCAAGCTGGGATCACACTGTACTGCTGGCAGGCTGGGATCACACTGTACTGACACTGTACTGATGGCAGGCTGGGATCACACTGTACTGCTGGCAGGCTGGGATCACACTGTACTGACACTGTACTGATGGCAGGCTGGGATCACATTGTACTGATGGCAGGCTGGGATCACATTGTACTGATGGCAGGCTGGGATCACATTGTACTGATGGCAGGCTGGGATCACACTGTACTGACGGCAAGCTGGGATCACACTGTACTGCTGGCAGGCTGGGATCACACTGTACTGACACTGTACTGCTGGCAGGCTGGGATCACACTGTACTGATGGCAGGCTGGGATCACACTGTACTGATGGCAGGCTGGGATCACACTGTACTGATGGCAGGCTGGGATCACACTGTACTGCCGGCAGGCTGGGATCACACTGTACTGATGGCAGGCTGGGATCACACTGTACTGACAGGCTGGGATCACATTGTACTGATGGCAGGCTGGGATCACACTGTACTGACAGGCTGGGATCACATTGTACTGATGGCAGGCTGGGATCACACTGTACTGACAGGCTGGGATCACATTGTACTGACAGGCTGGGATCACATTGTACTGATGGCAGGCTGGGATCACACTGTACTGATGGATAGGACAGAGCTCCAGCTGCGGCATGCATGGCCCTCTGCCTGATGTTTATGTTGTGTCAGCAGAGTGATGCTGCCCCTGTGGCCCCGCCCCCTCTCCCCGCAGGCCTCAGCAGTGTCCCACAGCCGCCCTCGTCCACACACATTCAGCAAAACCGCCAGCCCGCCTCCCCCTCCCGCGTGCTGTCCTGTCCGGCCTCCAGCCCCCGGCTATCCTGTACCTGCCGCTCGGTATTCCGATACAGCCCGGAGCCTCCGCCACCCCCGAGTCCAGCAGCTCCGTCACCCGCACTGCACGTCACCGTAAAGCCTACGTCATCACCCCGCACCAATCAACTCACCGAGCATGTCCGGAAATAGCCAATAGGTGAGTAGCAGGAGGCAAGAGGGCGGGCCTGCGTGCAGGTAAGGGAGGATGTGGGCCAATGGGAGGCGCTGACCTGTGTGCTGGGAGTCAGCTGCTGGTCTCCAGGTAAACACAGCACAGTTGCTGGTAGTTGTAGTCAGGGCACAGTGACACACACACACCTATTCCACAAGACAGGAAATGCTTCTACTTCCATGGAGGCTGATGGGCTGCCATTGTACTTCCCTACAATAAAGGTGTTTCTGTGTGATTAAAGCGGACCTTCTGTCATTTTTTCATCTTTCCATCTATTAAATCTTCTTCCCTTGTTGTTTTAACTTTGGATAGTAAAACATTTTTCTGCCAGTAAATACCTTATATAGCCCACTTCCTGTTTCTTGTCTGGTCATTAGCCTAGGCTTATGACATCATGCACAGCTCTCTCTCTCATGCTCTTGAGAGTTTGCCATGAAGGGAGCGGGGTGAGTCATAAGGGGGCCAATTAAAACTGCAGAGCTGGAGGTGTGTGTCTGTGTAAATCCAGGAAGTGAACAGGCAGCAGCTTCAGCTGCCCACGGTTAAAATGGCTGCAGCCAGACTCAGTGGAGGGAGATTTCTGCAGCAGATTTGGCAAGTACAGAATCACAGTATATATAAAATAATATGCAAAGTGGTTGGGGGGAAGCTTCAGAATGGCAAAGATGTTTTTATTACAAATTACATGAGCAGACTGCAGTTCCTTGCCTACTGGCCACTTTTACCCCCTTCCTGCTCAGGCCAACTTTTAGCTTTTTTTTCACACAAGTAGAGCTTTCTTTTGGGGATATTTAACTGGTTGGCGAGCATCCACCGCAGTTTTACTGTGGCAGGTCAGCTCTACTGGGCAAATCGCCATCGTTGTACATCAGCCGCACATGCGCAATTTGCAGGCGTGCGCGTTTCTTGAGCATGCCTGCGGGTCGGGCGGACTCGATCTCCGCTGGTAACCCCTGAGCGCCTTCTACAGAGGCAGAATGGGGATCTGCCAATGTAAACACAGCGGATCTCCGTTCTGTCAGGGGATATGACAGTGATCTACTGTTCCTTGTAATCGGGATCAGTTAGATCTGTTATGTCTCTGCCAGCCCAGCCCCCACACAGTTAGAACACAGTGAGGGAACAGAGTTAACCCCTTGATCGCCCCCTTAGTGTTAATCCCTTCTCTGACAGTGACATTTATACAGTAATCAGTGGCTATTTTTAGCTCTGATCGCTGTATAAATTTCATTGGTCCCAAAAAAGTGTCCGATCTGTCCACTGCAATGTCACAGTCTTAATAAAAATCGCAGATTGCCACCATTTCTTGTAAAAAAAAAAAATCTATTCCCATAGTTTATAGACGCGATATCTTTTGCATAACCCAATCAATATACCCTTATTGTGATTTACCAAAAATATGTAGAGGAATATATACAGTGCCTTGCGAAAGTATTCGGCCCCCTTGAACTTTGCGACCTTTTGCCACATTTCAGGCTTCAAGATATAAAACTGTAATTTTTTGTGAAGAATCAACAACAAGTGGGACACAATCATGAAGTGGAACGAAATTTATTGGATATTTCAAACTTTTTTAACAAATAAAAAACTGAAAAATTGGGCGTGCAAAATTATTCAGCCCCTTTACTTTCAGTGCAGCAAACTCTCTCCAGAAGTTCTGTGAGGATCTCTGAATGATCCAATGTTGACCTCAATGACTAATGATGATAAATAGAATCCACCTGTGTGTAATCAAGTCTCCGTATAAATGCACCTGCACTGTGATAGTCTCAGAGGTCCGCTTAAAGCGCAGACAGCATAATGAAGAACAAAGAACACACCAGGCAGGTCCGAGATACTGTTGTGGAGAAGTTTAAAGCAGGATTTGGATACAAAAAGATTTCCCAAGCTTTAAACATCCCAAGGAGCACTGTGCAAGCGATAATATTGAAATGGAAGGAGTATCAGACCACTGCAAATCTACCGAGACCTGGCCGTCCCTCTAAACTTTCAGCTCATACAAGGAGAAGACTGATCAGAGATGCAGCCAAGAGGCCCATGATCACTCTGGATGAACTGCAGAGATCTACAGCTGAGGTGGGAGACTCTGTCCATAGGACAACAATCAGTCGTATACTGCACAAATCTGCCCTTTATGGAAGAGTGGCAAGAAGAAAGCCATTTCTTAAAGATATCCATAAAAAGTGTCGTTTAAAGTTTGCCACAAGCCACCTGGGAGACACACCAAACATGTGGAAGAAGGTGCTCTGGTCAGATGAAACCAAAATCAAACTTTTTGGCAACAATGCAAAATGTTATGTTTGGCGTAAAAGTAACACAGCTCATCACCCTGAACACCCCATCCCCACTGTCAAACATGGTGGTGGCAGCATCATGGTTTGGGCCTGCTTTTCTTCAGCAGGGACAGGGAAGATGGTTAAAATTGATGGTAAGATGGATGGAGCCAAATACAGGACCATTCTGGAAGGAAACCTGATGGAGTCTGCAAAAGACCTGAGACTGGGACGGAGATTTGTCTTCCAACAAGACAATGATCCAAAACATAAAGCAAAATCTACAATGGAATGGTTCACAAATAAAAATATCCAGGTGTTAGAATGGCCAAGTCAAAGTCCAGACCTGAATCCAATCGAGAATCTGAGGAAAGAACTGAAAACTGCTGTTCACAAATGCTCTCCATTCAACCTCACTGAGCTCCAGCTGTTTTGCAAGGAGGAATGGGCAAAAATTTCAGTCTCTCGATGTGCAAAACTGATAGAGACTTCCCCAAGCGACTTACAGCTGTAATCGCAACAAAAGGTGGCGCTACAAAGTATTAACTTAAGGGGGCTGAATAATTTTGCACGCCCAATTTTTCAGTTTTTTATTTGTTAAAAAAGTTTGAAATATCCAATAAATTTCGTTCCACTTCATGATTGTGTCCCACTTGTTGTTGATTCTTCACAAAAAATTACAGTTTTATATCTTTATGTTTGAGGCCTGAAATGTGGCAAAAGGTCGCAAAGTTCAAGGGGGCCGAATACTTTCGCAAGGCACTGTAGCGGCCTAAACCAAGGAAGAAATTCATTTTTTTTACATTTTTTTTTGGATATGTATTATAGCAAAAAGTTTTTTTTTTTTCAAAATTATCGCTGTTTGTTTGTTTATAGCGCAAAAAATAAAAACCACAGAGGTGATGAAATACCATCAAAAGAAAGCTCTATTTATGGGGAAAAAAGGACGTCAATTTTGTTTGGGTTCAACATCGCACGACCGCACAATTGTCAGTTAAAGCGATGCAGTGTTGTATCGCAAAAAGTGCTCTGGTCAGGAAGGGGGAAAATTCTTCCAGGGCTGAAGTGGTTAATCACTACTGGGTTTTTATTTTTTGCTAAATAAACAAATACAGACCAACATTTTTGAAAAAAGAAAAAACTTTTTTATAGTTTGTTATAAAATTTTGCAAACAATTAATTTTTCTCCACTGATGGGCACTGATAGGCTGCACTGATGGGCACCGATAGGCTGCACTTATGGGTACTGATAGGCTGCACTGATAGGTGACACTCTCTAGGGTCTCTGCTAAAAAAATATATATAATGTTTGGGGGTTCTAAGTAGTTATCTAGCAAAAAAATAATGATTTTAACTTGAAATCAACAAGTGCCAGAAAAAGGTTTGGTGTTTAAGTGGTTAAACTGACCTAATTTTACAGACTTCCTTTGATCTAAACATTGCAATGTTATAGTTAACATTGAAGAACGTTTTGAACTGCATGGAATGTTTTGAAACTGGCAGACTGCCCGGAATGTTTTGAAACTGGCGGACTGCCAGAATGTTTTGAAACTGGCAGACTGCTGGAATGTTTTGAAACTGGCAAACTGCCGGAATGTTTTGAAACTGGCAGACTGCCAGAATGTTTTGAAACTGGCAGACTGCCAGAATGTTTTGAAACTGGCAGACTGCCGGAATGTTTTGAAACTGGCAGACTGCCGGAATGTTTTGAAACTGGCAGACTTCCGGAATGTTTGAAACTGGCAGGCTGCCTGGAATGTTTTGAAACTGGCAGACTGCCTGGAATGTTTTGAAACTGGCAGACTGCCAGAATGTTTTGAAACTGGCAGACTGCCGGAATGTTTTGAAACTGGCAGACTACCGGAATGTTTGAAACTGGCAGACTTCCGGAATGTTTGAAACTGGCAGACTGCCTGGAATGTTTTGAAACTGGCAGACTGCCCAGAATGTTTTGAAACTGGCAGACTGCCAGAATGTTTTGAAACTGGCAGACTGCCAGAATGTTTTGAAACTGGCAGACTGCCGGAATGTTTTGAAACTGGCAGACTGCCGGAATGTTTTGAAACTGGCAGACTGCCAGAATGTTTTGAAACTGGCAGACTGCCGGAATGTTTTGAAACTGGCAGACTGCCGGAATGTTTTGAAACTGGCAGACTTCCGGAATGTTTGAAACTGGCAGACTGCCTGGAATGTTTTGAAACTGGCAGACTGCCCGGAATGTTTTGAAACTGGCAGACTGGCCGGAATGGCTCTGCACTTGTCACATAGAATCGAGGAAATGACAGGTTGAGATCATCAGGGGGGTTGAATCGAGATTGTGATCTTTTAGCGATTAATCGTGCAGCCCTAATGGGCACTGATAGGCGGCACTAATAGGTGACACTGATGAGGAGGCACTGATTGGCAGCACTGGTGGACACAGATTCGCAGCACTGGTGGGACTGCACTGATAGTCAGGACACTGATAATCAGTGCCCTGATTATCAGTGTAGATGTCCTTTTAGAGAAGCCGGTTATCGGCTCTCTTCTCTCTTCATGCTCTCAGCATGAGGAAACGAGCGCCAATAACCAGCATCTGTTTACCTCCGTGATCAGTTGTGATTGGACACAGCTGATCACGTGGTAACGAGTTGCTGATTGGCGCTTTACCTCAATCTGTGATCAGCAGTGTCCAGAGGACACTACGATCACAGAGTGCACCGCCCACCCCCAGCAACGGGTGCCTGGTGGGCGCGATCATTGGTGGGACAATATCCCATAAGTAGAGTTTATAGGGTTGGTCTATTCTACGTAATGTTAGGGCAAGAAAGGTGTCGGGTTTGTTGCCTTTCATGTAAAGCTTGTGTCTAGAGCGTCTGAGGGTCTTATCCGCAGATTCAGATAAGAAAAGGTCGAGGTCAAGTCTCGCTTGGTCAAGTGTATGTCTGTTGATGGGGTTTGGGTCTCTTTGGAAGTTGGAGTGCGCTGTGAGGAAAAGGTTGTCTAAGAGTTTGTGTTTCTCTCGTCTGTCTTTTTTAAGAAAAGAGGCTTTACTTATGAGCTTCCCTCTGAGGACTGGTTTATGGGCTTCCCAGATGGTCAGGGGAGATATATCTGGTGTGGAGTTGTGAGTAATGTACTCTTTGAGGGCCGACGAGATATCAAGTCTGTGTGAAGGGTTTGTTAAAATGGAGTCGTTGAGACACCATGTTTTATCTAATTGTCTGGGGATTAAGGCCGTTAGAGTTGTGAGGACGGCATCATGGTCTGACCAGGGACAAGGGACAATTGTGGAGGAGATGAGGGAGGGGGTAGTGCAGGTGTCAATTAGGATGTGGTCAATGCGGGAGAGTACTTTGTGTGGGTGGGAGTAGTGTGTGTACTGTCTGCGCGTCGGGTTCGCTTCCCTCCAGGTATCTACTAGGGAGTGTGAGGTGAGTAGGTTTCCAAGAGTATGTTTATTTGGGCTGTGGTCGGGAGTGAATGGGGATTTATCTTGGAAAGGGTAGATAGTCTGGTTAGAGTCACCTCCTAACTATAGTGCCGTCGGCAAGAGGTTAAAGTGGTGCTAGACGCAAAAGTTTTTTCTCTTTTATCTTACTGCATTCTCTCCATGAAGACAAAAAACATTAAAATATCTGCAGAATACAATGATTTCCAAATCTCATTGTCACAGTCCCCCCTCCCTGCTTGTCACTACCCCCCCAGCTTCCTCGAACTCAGCTGCCGATGGAGGATTGCCCCACTTGCTGAGGCTGCGTCCTGTCCCGGCCAGCCGGCTTCCCCGCTGTGCCTGCATACAGATTCACCACATGCAGGCTGCACTCCCGTCACCACTCACCCCCTTTTCCCTTTCTCTGCGGGCGATCCCGCTTTTTCCACGCTCTGTGCCTGCTAGAGACAAAGGCCGTGCTCCCTTTTCGTGGCCGGTGTGAAGGGGGCAGGACCTGCTTTCAGGGTAACCCAACACCAAGTCTCAAATTACCTGGACAACGAGAACGCGCACCAATCCAATAAATGCCAGAGTGGTGCCCAGGCACCAGAGGTCCCCCTACTTGCTCTCCCCTTGCTCTGCTGCTGTGCCATGAGAGGGTCTGCGCTGCAGCCAGATCTCTTCAGTCCCCCTTTCCAGGACCTGTTGACTGTGGAAGACCCCTGCCTGACCTGTTTCTGCTTCCGGCCCCTAGCTCTTTCTGCTCCAGGCTTTCCACTGCTGCCTGGTGAATTCCTTAATCCCCCACGCTGACTGACCCCCTCAGACCTATCACCTTACCAGGTACCACGCCTAACCACTGGTTGCTTTTAGCGTGTTCTTCCCTTTGATTACCCATGGCAGCTACCTCCTCTTCCTTTTCTTGCCGAGTTAACCTCAATATGCATCCCTTTGAATAACTTCAGACCAGGCTCAAAGCAGTTGGAACAACTGTACTGTTGGAACTCAGCATAACAGGCTTCTTCTAACTAACCCTAACTATGGCTGCACCAGCATTCCTGCACAGTCTTTATGCCCTTATAGGCAAAGTCCATAGCGGTATTATCCCAGATGCTGGTGTTCTGAGGAGTCGGCGTCTTCTTCTCCAGCAGCAGTTCCTTTAAAGCTCAAGGCTCGGCCTTCCAATCAACTAACTAATTACCCTCTCAAGTTCGGACCCCTGCTCCTTTTATAAAGACGCAAGGCCAGTGGATCAAACCCAAAAAAGTCTGCAAATAAAGGTCAGGAACGCCAGCAAGAGACATTAACCCCTTTCTCCTGGCTAGGGCAGCCATGCTAACTAGCTCACAGTAGGCAACTTGCCTATATATGCAAGGCTTTCCCTGAAAACGACATAGTCTGGATGGAACATATGCTGCTCTAAAACCTGGATATATCTTTCAACATTGATGGTGCTTTTCCAGAGGTGCACACTGCCTATTCCATACTATTAATGCACCCCCATAGCATCAGAGATGCAAGCTTTTGAACTGAACGCTGATAACAAGCTGAAAGGTCCCTCTCCTCTTTAGTCCGGAGGACATGGTGTTCGTGGTTGCCAAAAAGAATGTAAATTTTGATTCGTCTGGCCACAGAACAATTTTCCACTTTGCAACAGAGCATTATAAATTAGCTTTGGCCCAGAGAAGACGCTGCGCTTCTGGATCATGTTCAGTTAGGGCTTCTTCTTTGCATGATAAAGCTTTACCTTGCATTTTTGGTTGACACGGCAAATTGTTTTCCCAGACAGTGATTTTTGGAAGTATTATGAGCCTATGTCCATCACAGAATCATGCCAGTTTTTAATGCAGTGCCATCTGAGGGCCCAAAGATCACTAGCATCCAATATTGTGTTTTGGCCTTGTCCCTTGCTCACTGAGATTTTTCCAAATCTCAGAATCTTTTCATGATATTATGTACTGTAGATGATGATACTTTTCAATTCATTACAATTTTGTGTTGAGGAACATTATTCTGAAATTGTTCAACAATTTTTAGACACAGCTTTTCAAGAAGTGGTGAACCTCTGCCCATCTTTACTTCTGAGACACTCTAACTCTCAAAGATGCTCTTGTTATACCCAATCATCTTACTGACCTGTTCCCAATTAATCTAAAATGTTCTTCCAGCTCTTCCTTGTTAGGACCACTTACTTTGCCAGCTTTTTATTGCCCTGCCCCAACAGCTGTGTTGCTGCCATCAATTTAATATGTTTTCTATTTTCTATTGTGAATAAAATATAGGTTTATGATATTTCCAAATCATTGCATTCTGTTTTTATGTTCATTTTTCACGGCATCCCAACTTTTTTGCAATTGGGGTTGTACTTACTCCAGTCCTCTTTCAATCTAGTTCTGTCCCGTCTGCAGCACCGTTCTCCTCTCTTTCTGGTCTCACAGGAGACTCTAAAAGCCATAGGTTTCTGTTATTGTCAGTCAAATATTTTGAGGAGGAAGTGGGGGATGTGACTGAGTCGGGCTGTGTGTGTCTATGGACACACGCAACCCGGCTTGGGATGACGCCCGTGCCGGGGCCCCCCCATAGCAAATGGCTGGCTAAGCCTGCTCATCTTTGCCTGCTAAGATCTTCTCTGCTTGGCTGCATGAGAAGTTCTAAAGAATTTAAAGTCTTCCTGTCACTGCATGGTAAAAAGTAAAATAAAGGCAGAATGTAAAATACAATGTTGTTATGGTTCTCTGTGTTAAAACTCCTCAGCACATATCCAACACTTCTGGGGATGTCAAATAGCCTTCCCCTGCTGTATGCTGTGGTTGCTCCCACCAGCTTGTACGTCCAGTGGTGACATACAACCCGCAGGAGGATATACAAGGAGATTGGGGAAGAGCAGGTATTCACCACAATCAGATAAGACAGATAACTGTAACAACCAGGGATCAGCAATGTGGTTCACCTTTCCAGGCCACCAGAAAGGTAAATATTCTTCTTTTCCAGGCTGCCTTTAATTTAATTTCAACCACGTAGTAACTGTTAGGAAGAGACCGGCATCTTTCTTGGACTTTAGCGCCTATGCTCCCATGATCGCGCGCGCGCCGGAAATGGAGCCAAGCGCTGCTATTTGAACCCTCTGCACCTATCAGCATGTGCTGTCCGTTCTACAGTGTTCCTGTCCCAGTGACCCCCCCAGCGTTTGTTCCTGAGAGTCTTCCTGTGCCAGTGACCCCGGCAGCCCTTTGGACTTTGCTGTTATCTGCCTGCCCTGACCTCTGCCTGTTTATGACTACTCTTCTGCCTGATCCCTTTGTACTTCACCTGCCTGCACGTTGCCGACCCAGCCTGTACCCGACTACCCATTTACATGATCCTTCTGTACCACTCAGCCAGCAAGTTACCGACCGGGCCTGCACCACTACCCTTCCAGCTGCACAAGCTCCAGCGGACTTCTACCTGACATCAGAGACTTGTCAAGCCCTCGTGCTCCCCTGTGCTCAAGAGCTCACTGTCTGCACTATCAGGGGTTCTCGAACCAGGGCCGTAAGAGAGGTTGCCCCCTGCATAAGCCAGACTCATCCACCAGGTACGTGACAGCAACGGACAGCCATGTCTGCGCCGGGGCCCTCTCCCATGGAGGACTTATGTGCTCACCTCGCCGGCTTGACCCAAGCCGTGAACGGCTTGCAGGAGTGATATAGCCGCTTGGAGGATCAAGTCCAGGATCTGGCGACCCCAAGCCCTACCAGTACTGACCAAATGCCAGCCCGCACCATAGTAACTCTGCCTACGGAGCCCAAGGTGCCCATGCCCGAGTGGTTTGCAGGAGACCACCGGAAGTTTTAGGCATTCCGCAAAAAGTTGTACTTCGCTTTCCAGCCACGCACATTTTCATTGGAAGCCACCAAATTGGGTCTGGTGATCTCTCTTCTGTCTGATGAACCTCAGGCCTGGGCTCATCGCCTGTTGGAGCAGAAAGCCCCGGAGACCACCACTCTTGTTCAGTTCTTCCACGCCTTGGCCCGACTATATGCAGGCCCCCATCAGGCCGCCACGGCAGAAGTGGCACTCCATGGGCTCCAACAAGGTTGCCGCCCAGCTGAGGAATACGTGTTAGAGTTCAGGCGCTGGAGCGCCGACACCGCCTGGGACGATGCCGCTCTCTCCTAACAATTCAGGCTGGGACTTTCCAAACCACTCAAGGACGAGCTGGCACATGTCGGGGTACCCCATACTCTGGATGCTTTAATCAACTTGGCAATCCAAATCAACCACCGCCTGTGGGAACGCATGGCAGAGTGAGCCACGGGGTTCCTGCGCCCCGCCTGGATGCTGCCACGAGTGCCTAGTTTTCCGGGGCCAAGCCTGGCCACTACAGCCTACTCCTCCTCTCCACAGGACCACCCTGAGTCTATGTACATTGGTTCGGTAGGTGTCCAACTCCAGCCTTAGGGGAGGTCCTAACCCTGCCAAGTTCGAAGTCTCACTTTACGCTTTCCCTCTATTTGCAGCTCCCCAACGGGAATATTCAAGTTCCGGCCATCCTGGACTCGGGGGCTTGCAGTTGTTTTATAGATCTTGCCTTTGCCACCCAGCACCGGATTTCTCTTTGACCCAAGGAACAACAGATGGTTATACGATTGGCTGACGGGTCGATCATCAAATCCGGTACCGTGACCCATGAGACTTTTCCTCTGCCCGCCTGGACGGTTGAGGGCCATAGAGAATTCCTGCTGCTGGATGCTATTGCGTCCCCATTGTTTCTGGAAGGAACTGAGTGACCCCTGCTCTTTTCCTGCAATTGAGGATGGTCTCCACCTCAAACTCCTCCTCTCCATCCACCAGGACTGGTACAGGTGGGGTAGTTTTCCGTCCGGGAAATGGATTCTTGGAAACCGGTTTGAGGAGGTGTACATGGAATACTGGATGGATCTGAGTGAGGGCGGAAGATTGAGCTCGTAGGCCACATTATTGATTTTTCTCTTTACTAGAAGGGGTCCTATGTATTTCGGTCTTAGTTTTTTGGACGGGCAAGACAGTCTTTAGTTTGTGGTTGCCAACCAGACCCGGTTGCCAGGCTGCAAGTAAAGTTCTTCTTGTCTCCGCCTGTCAAATGTCTTTTTGTTGTGCTCCTGGGTTTGAGCAAGAATTTCTTGCAGCAGTTTGTTGTTATATTTCAGGAACTGGGTGATCCCCTGCGTGGCAGGGATCACACTCTCAGGTAGCAAGTTGGGCAAGAATGTAGGGTGATAGCCGAGATTCACCCAGAATGGAGATTGCTTAGTAGCAGAGTGGACAGAATTGTTGTAGGCGACTCGGCTAATGGTAGCAGGGAGATCCAGTTGTCTTGGGAGTATGTGGAGTAGCAACGGAGGTATTGCTCGAGGGTCTGGTTGGTCCTCTCTGTTTGGCCATTGGACTGAGAGTGGTAAGCTGATGAAAAGGCTAATTTAACTCCCAAGATAGAACACAGAGACCTCCAGACCCGGGATGTGAACTGCACCCCTCTATCGGACACCATGTTCCTTGGGACGCCATGTAGGTGCACAACTTCCTTGATGAACACTTTGGCTGTTTCTGTAGCTGAGGGGGTGCCCTTCATTGGAATGAAGTGCGCCATTTTTGTAAGGCGGTCAACTACCACAAACATTGTAGTGAATCCTGCAGGCGGGGGCAACTCAACAATAAAGTCCATTGAGATTTCAGGCCATGGGCGCTCAGGAATGGGTAGCGGGTTTAGCAGGTCCCAAGCCTTGGTCCTTTCAGTCTTATTTTGAGCACAAGTAGGGCAGGCACCTACATAACTTCTGCAGTCCTCTTTCATGTGGGGCCACCAAAAAGTGCGGGCCAGCAGCTCCGCTGTCCTACGGTTGCCGAAATGCCCAGCTAGTTGATGGTCGTGACAGAGTTCCAAGGCAGTCAGACGGAGCTCCTCAGGGACAAAAATCTGAGTACCTGACCACCATAACCCGTTTTTCACAGAAAGCCCGGAGTCGGCGGGTACCGTGGAGCCGGCTAAGGTTTGCCTGATCATGGTTAGAAAGGCCTCCTGGACCAACAAGAGGCTGTGGGTGGGTAAGATAGTATCTGGAGGACTTGCCTCCCCAATCTCATGGAACATCCTGGACAGCGCCTCAGGTTTAATGTTCTTGGATACGGGCCGGTACATTATATGGAGCTGAAACCGGGAAAAGAACAAGGCCCACTGAGCCTGGCGAGGCTTGAGTCTGAGTCTGTAGAACGGACAGCACTGGCTGCAGGGTGCTGTCCGCTTAAATGGCCGCTTTGGTGCCATTGCCGGCGCACACACGCGCGCACACACTATGTGCGCCCGCGCACGGGCATGCCAGTGACCGAGGACGATTCCTTACAGAGAAAGATAGAGAGAAAAAGAGAGAAAGGAGAACGTGAGAGAGAAAGAGAGAGAGGGAGATAGAAAGAGAGAAAGAGAGAGAGAGAGGGACAAAGAAAGGGAGAGAAAGAGAGAGAGAGAAAGAAAGAGAGAGAGAGGAAGAGAGAGAGAGAAAGAGTGCAAGAAAAAAAGAAAGAAAAAGGGAGGAGGAAAGACAGAAAAAAAGCGAGAAGGAAGGAAAGAAAGAAAGGAGGAAAGGGAGAAAGAAAGAAAGGAAGAGAGAGAGAGAGAGAAAAAAAAAGAAAGAAAAAAAGGGAGAAGGAAAGAAAGAAAGAAAGAAAGAAAGAAAGAAAGAAAGAAAGAAAGAAAGAAAGAAAGAGAAGTCAGCAGAGCCCCCTTTACATCAGAGTCCCTTTTACATCAGAGTACTCACTGTGAGGCAGGTGAGAGGAGGGAGGAGTGGATGAATGGATGGATCAGGCTTCATTTTTCCTCTTCTGGCTGCTGGGTATCAAACTTCCTTCCCACACATCCCCTTCTCTGAGGCACAACACTGCTGGGAAATGTGGGCTGGGCAGACAGATAGGAGGACAGAGCAGGAGGTGCCGAACTCTGTCTCCTCTCCCATCCACTGGGGGGGGGGAGAAAGGGTTGGGGGGAAATGTCAGCACTGTCACTGGGCTGTGAGAGAGAGAGACTCAGCTCAGAGCCCTGTAGCCACTGAGGAGCCACAGTCTGGCCTCTTGCCCCCCCCAACCCAGGTGGAGCAGACCGAGGCATTCTCCTCTCCTGTTTGTACGAAGGGGATGTACGCAGGATGTCAGAGTCACTCAGCCATGACAGATGCAGTCACGAGTGTTAATTTCGTCAACAGAAATGTTTTTGTCAAAATTTTAGTCAGCAGCATATTTACAGTGATGAAAGCGAAACGAAAAGTATACCACATTTTCTTCCACTGATGAAAACTATTCCGAAAATCAATTCCGTTTTCGTTAACGAACGAAAACAAAACGAAAATGTGAGGCAAGGACGTTTACCCTTGTGAACCACCTTCCGGGTTCCGTGGAACTCTGCCTGCTTCTGCTCGCAGAAAGCAAGTGACTGTGTGTAGCCAGCATTACAGGCCTCCTAGTCCTCAGACCATGATGAGTGCCAGAGACCAGAGCAGCACTGTGCATTACAGGTCTCCCAAGTTCCAACGAGAGTCCCACTCCCGAGTCCTGACTCATGAGTTATGATGATGACCGCCCACGTCCAGAGCAGAGAGTACCCACTGTTAGTGTGTACATTACAATTCTAAGGTCTGAGGCCTCCCCTCAGACCACTGTCCATCCAGAGCACTGTGTGTGCATTACAGGCCTCCTCTCCCTCTGACCACTGGCATCCAGGGCACTGTGCATTACAGGCCATCCCTCAGACCTGAGACCACCATCCATCACTGTGCAGCATTACAGGCATCCTCTGACCATCAGTGTAACAGTCCTGTATACTGGGCTAGTGCATAGCTGTGTGCATATAAGCCATTTTGTCATGTCTGAGCTCACCTCAGCCATGTCGGTATGTGAAGGGCACACCACATTAACCTTGCCCCCACCTTTTTCTTTCAGTTATACAATCCATAAAACTGTTGACTGAGGCCAAATCCTTATCACTCCATTGATCTGACCCACAGACTTTTCACATTACCCAATCCACAATTTAAGGCTGGAAACCCTAATAAAGCTGTCACCCTCCCAATCCAGTGAACCAACAAATACCTGTCATAAATAGCTCAATCCACATAGAGTACAGGTCAGTTAGCAGTAATAGTCTGAAGCTTCAGCATGTTTTATAACTTCCAAAATAATAATAGCACAGCCATAATATGGACATATTTGGTTTCCTCTGATAATTTGTAACATTTCACGTCCAGACCCCCCTATGTCAGATCATATGGGGAACCACTGGTAATGCTTCTTCCTCCTAGATAAATTAGACATTGGAAACCTGTCATTATATTTGTTGTAATGCAAATTTGCCGCTGGACCATAATATGGATGTTAGCAGTCTGTCAATAGTAGAGATGCATAGATATGAATATTTATCACAAACTGTACCTGGGACATGGTCATCAAATAGTGACCTCCCATCGACCAACCCTCCGAAGTTCAATTGGTCAAGAGGCCATCTGTCAACACCCCTTTGATGCCAAAGTAAAGAGAGATGCCAAGGACAGTTTGACAGTTCTCTTTTTACCATCAAACCACAAACATCTGACTAGTGAGAACCATCATCGGCCAAGCTCTGTTCAACCCAAGAACATTGATTGCAAGTATCTTTCCTCCCTAATCCTACCTTATCTCTCTGTTGCTGTATATTGTCTTTATTGCCTTGAAACAGATTTTTTCTGTAAATATTTTGACCTTTTCATATTAAACCTTATTTTGAAAAGTGTTAACCTTGTCCCTAAGCTCTTAATGCAAGCTATAAAATATCCTGTCCCTTGAAGAGTGCTACGGTCTAGAATAAGGCCTCTGGGCAGACCTGTCTTCGGTGACAGTGTGTGCTACAGACGATTATTCTAAAAATCATAATTGGTATTTCTAAAGTTACGAGTCCCTCCTGCTCGGTCCAAAAGAGGAGGTGACGGCAGTTAAAGGGTTAACTTCTTAAATTAGCCCGGTGACAGTCAATCTCAGGATGCTGGCACCTAGACTGTGGTCCCGCAAGCTGGAAAATCTTTGTGCTGGATGCAGCTGAGAGTTACACTATTACGTTAGTGACAGCGCGGTGTGAGGTTGGTAGTGTCTTTTGTCACGAGTTAGTAAGGAGGGCAGGGATCTCCTCTAACCACCATCATCCAGAGCAATGTGCAATACAGGCCATCCCTCAGACCTGAGACCAACATCCAGCACTGTGAAAACACATTCAATTTCATTACTCACGAAAATGTGAACAGTTTGTATGAAAATAATCATATGTAAGATGTATGTAACTGATAGATCTATTTTATTGGGCTCACTATGTGCACGATGTACCATAATAAGTAACTAATACTTACCAAAATCTTTAAAACCAAATAAAAAATTTCCATCTGTAAAAAAAAAAAAAAACATCCAGCACTGTGCAGCATTACAGGCTTCTTCTGACCACTGGCATCCAGAACACTGTGCATTACAGGCTATCCCTCAGACCTGAGACCACCATCCAGCACTGTGCAGCATTACAGGCCTCCTCAGACCACCATCCAGAGCGCTGCATGCATTACAGGCCTCCTCAGACCACCATCCAGAGCACTGCATGCATTATAGGCCTTCTCAGACCATCGTCCAGAGCACTGTGTGCATTACAGGCCTACTCAGACCACCGTCCAGAGCACTGTGCAATACATTACAGGCCTTCTCAGACCACCGTCCAGAGCACTGTGCACCATTACAGTCCTCCTCGGACCATCCAGACTGGCTAAATCTGTATCTGTGAGTTTGTTCAAACCTTAATACCATAAATAATTATATATTAGAATTTTTTACACCAGGAGTATATAATAAGTTTGGAAATTCTAGAGAAATGCTTAAATAATGCATTAAAATTTAACTAAACCCATTAGATTTTAGTCAAATAAAATGATTTTAGTTGACTAAAATATACTGCAGATTTAGTTGACTAAATAAAACTAAAACTAAAACAATTGCAAATAACTAAAATGGGACTAAAACTAAAATGCCATTTTAGTCAAAAGACTAAAACTAAATCGAAACTTGCTTTCAAAATGAACACTGGCAGCCAACCTATACTACTGGTGCAGGGGGTGATTAGGATATGCCTAGGCATACCCTATGGTGTGCTTGTGAGCCCAATATAGCATGCACTACAAGGTGAAGTACTGTGTACATGGGTTTGGATATCCAGCACAAGAGCAAAAAAACATGCTTGGTACCAATCTAAATATTTGTGTAGGCATGCTGTGGTGTCCGTTTTGTCTATTAGTTTAATTGTGGTTAATCTTGACTTAAGATCACTATAAATTAAAAAATAAACAAAGCACATACATGTATATATGAGGTTTGTACAATCCAAATCTAAATTCTGCAATCAAATTTAAAAAAACCTACTGAGTGAGTTGCAGCCTCTGGTCATATGATTCAAAGCTATACAGTTTGGGCAACAAAGGCAGGGTCAGGAATACTGGTTTGCATATCAACAGAGTTCAGAAGACCTTAAAACCAGAACCATAATGCACATGTGTAAGCGGGTCAAACGTTACGCCAGTTAGGGGCTGTCCCAAACAGAAAGGTAAGCGTTAATACTTCCCTGTTTCCTTGGTTTTGGTGGGGTTTTCACTGGGCCCACTGATACTGTGTTATAATAGTAGGAGAGGAAGGAAGGGAGCCTTTGTGGGTAGAGCAGAGAGTTTCCCCGGAGACCCAGGGCCTACTGCCTGTAAGGGGAAGAGCAAAAGGATGTCACTCACTACTGCCGAAGTGTAAAAGTCATCAGAAACTTGGGGTTCACCCTGAAGACACCAGCTGCTGGAGTATGCCACTGATGGATTCTGTATTATATATAGACTCTACCTTTGCAGGTATGCCAGGGCTGCACATGAATTAGGATTAGGGATGTAGGAAGGAATAATGTTTCTGCACGTTGGCTTTGTAATGTCTTTTGCACTTTTTCAGGTAAAGTTTGAAACCTTGTTCCCACCTGGTGTGAAGTTACTGAAAGGGGTGTAATGCAACTAACCTGCACCATTCCATAGTTCAGGTCACTAAGGTACTTTTGGGTATGAATATATCAGTGCAAGAGTAATACAGTGTGATGACACAAGGGTTACCTAGGGTAACAGAAGCTAAAAGCAGCCTGTAGTTAAGCATGTGCCTGAGATAGGTGGGATAGCCTCTTGTAGAAGGGAGCTGTTGTCTGCATTCTCTCTGTCTGTTTTCCATAGCAACAGGAGTAGACTCACACAGCAGAGGTCTCCAGCCTGTGCCCTGGTATGGATGAGTTAAGTGAAGTGAACTGCATGTATTGAGTCCACGCTATGTGCACTGCAGAACCCCATACCGTTAATGTGAGTGAAGTGGTACTTTGGACAGGTGGATGTGGACACAGTGTGTCCCTCCTAAATGCAAGTTAAGTGTACATTGTCAAGGAACCCAAGAGTTGACTGGAGAACAGTTACAGTGCAAGTGATCACAGTGTATGTTCATCTCTAAAAGCAAAGGCCTGCCTTAAGGTTGCGTATTCTCCCACAGTGGCCTCTGCCTTGTCCCGGGGCATTAATGAAAATGGCACAAAAGACAAATGTAAAAGTACCCCATGTGAAGTAAAGTGATCCTGTTACAGGTGCCTAGTGTAGCCCAGAAGAACCCACCCATTGAGGGAACCTTGCTTGGCAGAACCTACCCCCCTTTCCAACACATGCATAAACCAAGTGACTGCTGCCCCTAGGGTATTGTTTCTGAGCCAGGGTGCTGCGGTACCCTGGGGTGTCATTTGAGTTCTCCTGGGGTGACAAATACACGAAGCTCAGTTTGCTCTGGATCAGCGTCATGACTTGCCATGGTGTGGGTGAGCCAGCACCATAACAACCAATGGCGCTCCAGCGCACGATGCACAGCATCATTTGTTGCTATGGTGTTGGTGGTGGTTGCCTCCAGTATTTAGGAGAGGAAAGAAATCCGCCTCCTCCTCCAGACCTGTTCCACCTCCTGCCCTTTGCCACACTTCTTGAGCCAAAAGTTTAGGGCTTGATATGAAGAGGGAACTGTGGAAGTGGGAGGGACAGTGAGATATGGGGGCTTTGCGATGGGGATCTGTGTGATTGAGGGGCTCTGTGATGGGGAACTGTGTGATAGGGAGCTCTATGATGGAGGGGCTTTGATGTAATGTGAGGACTCTGTGATTGGGGACTGTGATTTGATGGAGCATCTCATGTATAGGGGGGACTCTGCCATGAAGGTGGGAATCCAATGTGAAGGGGGGCCAGCCTTGCAATATGGACACTGTGACTCCAAAGCCAAGCCTAACTAGCCATAGCACCAGTTAAAACAAGCAGCTTTCTTAAATTGGACAGGAGGCTCCCACAAGCAAGTATAAAATGCTGCGTATGAAATCTGCATTGAGAATCTCCCAATCTTTTGCATGTAACTTCATGCACCTGTTTAGCCAATGCATACAATTTTGTGGACAACTCATGTGCCTTTCAGTGCTCTCTGAAATCGAGATATAGATACCAGCTTAGCTGCTAATATCACAGTGTTATGTATAATTATGTGTTAACACTTCCTGTCTGTTGGAGGCTGGCTTTGAAAAATTTCAGAAGGAGGAAATGGAGAGGGAGAAAACATTTCAACCACATGTCCTGTCCATGCTGCTAAATCCAGACCAGAGACTATTATGAAAGTATTTCTATGTACCTTTTAACTGAAGTTGTCCATAGCTTCTTGAGTGTGATGATCTGAACAGCGGTGGCCGGTCAATAGGGGGCGCTTGGGCGCCGCCTCCCCGCCGCTGACAAGAAGAAGAAAAAAAAAGTCAGCCCGACCCCCTACAGGAGGCGCCGGTATATTGACTTTTTTTTTTTCCTCGGCTCCTTGCTGTCTGCTGAAAGCAAGTAGTGAGCCGATTCATTCAGTCAGTCATAAAAGACTATGTATATGCGCAGAACAGGCACACACACATAGTCTGATTGGCTGCCCTGAGTCAGTGACTGACTGGCATGGGATGCGGTGGGCGGGGGCGGGACTGTGGTGGACGTGCTGGCTGCATCATTACCACCGCAAATGCAGCACTCCGCCGGGTTTCAGTCCCGACTCCCACACAGACCATACGCTCCAGCATGCTCTCCGCAAGCTGAGCTCTGCACACTGCCAGCACGCTATCTCCACAAGCCGAGCTCTGCACACTCCAGCCTGCTATTAGATGGGGTAAGTGTGGGACTTTGTCCCGACTTCAGGGGGGGGTCTGTCAGTGCTGCGAGCCCCTATCTGGGGCTCTGTATACTGCAATATGGTGACTCTGTATACTGCGATATGGTGACTCTGCATACTGCTATCTGGGGCTCTCTATACTGCGATATGGTTACTCTGTATACTGATATATGGTAACTCTGTACACTGCTATCTGGGGCTCTGTATACTGCAATATGGTGACTCTGTATACTGCGATATGGTGACTCTGTATACTGCGATATGGTGGCTCTATATACTGCTATCTGGGGCTCTGTATACTGCGATATGTTGACTCTGTATACTGCTATATTGTGACTCTGTATACTGCAATATGGTGACTCTGTATACTGCTACATGGTGACTCTGTATACTGCAATATGGTGACTCTGTACACTGCTATATGGTGACTCTGTATACTGCTATATGGTGATTCTGTAAACTGCGATATGGTGCCTCTGTATACTGCTATCTGGGGCTCTGTATACTGCTATATGGTGACTTTGTATACTGCTATATGATGGCTCTGTAAACTGCGATATGGTGACTCTGTATACTGCTATCTGGGGCTCTGTATACTGTTATATGGTGACTCTGTATACTGCGATATGGTGACTCTGTATACTGCTATATGGTTACTCTGTATACTGCTATCTGGGGCTCTGTATACTGCTATATGGTGACTCTGTATACTGCTATATGGTGACTCTGTAAACTGCGATATGGTGACTCTGTATACTGCTATCTGGGGCTCTGTATACTGCTATATGGTGATTCTGTATACTGCGATATGGTGACTCTGTAAACTGCGATATGGTAACTCTGTATACTGCTATCCGGGGCTCTGTATACTGCTATATGGTGACTCTGTATACTGCGATATGGTGACTCTGTATACTGCTATATTGTGACTCTGTATACTGCTATCTGGGGCTCTGTATACTGCTATCTGGGGCTTTGTATACTGCTATCTGGTGACTCTGTATACTGCTATCTGGGGCTCTTTATATTGCTATCTGGGGCTCTGAATACTGCTATGTGGTGACTCTGTATACTGCTATATGGGGACTCTGCATACTGCTATCTGGGGCTCTGTATACTGCTATATGGTGACTCTGTATTCTGCTATCTGGGGCTCTGTACACTGCTATCTGGGACTCTGTATAGTCCTATCTGGTGATTCTGTATACCCCTATCTGGTGACTCTGTATACCCTATCTGTGATGCTGTATGCCATATCTGGTGATGCTGGGTTGTATACTCCTGACACAAGGGGTGGAAACTGTAAGGGGTGGGGCTTATGAGAAGTGTGAGGGGTCAAAAGGAAGGGTGGGGTCTGGTCCCCCCCATCCTAAAATTTCACCAGCCGCCACTGGATCTGAATACTTGTGACAGTGTATCTTTGTCTTAGGCTGCATTCACATTACATTGTCAGGGCTGGGCTTAGCTTTCCCTTCTCAGAGCAAGCTGTTCAGCTGAGGGTTAATTGCCAGGTTCAGCTTCCACTGTGTGTCACCTGATAACCATATCCTGCCTCATTTAGCTAGCTCTGCTGCTATATAAACTTCCTGGATCAGATCGCAGATGCCTTCGCCTTAGTCAACATCTCTGGAGAAATCTTTGCTGTGTGTTCCTGTGGAAGACTTTGCCTGTTTGCTGTTCCCTTCTAGTTCCAGGATTCCAGACCCTGCTCAGCTGACTCTCCTCCTTGCTCCTGACCCTGCATTCCGTTTTTGACCTCGCTGATCTCTGGACTCCTGTTTCACTGGCTTGCTATGACTATCTGCTCTGGCTACCGAACCCTGGCTACGTTTTGACGACGTTTACTCTGTTTATTACATTTTACCTTTTTATTAAAAATTGTGATTTTACTGCACTTCTGTCTTGGTCTGAGTCATGGTTCCTGACAACAGCATATTGATCCATGGCAAATCTGCCCGTGATTTGACAGAGTCGAGGTGTGAATGGCAAAACATGAGACTCGCATTTGAGATGCCATTCATTTGAATGATACCTCAAAACACGGTGCAGGTCTGCCGTGATTGTTGGACGATAAAGCGAGCTGCAAACGCGGCAGCCCACGTTGCGGGACGCATGTCACCCCAAAGTAGCTTCTGAACTATTTTTGGGCAACATTCGTCCCACAATGCGGGATGCCGCGATTGCAGCACACTTTATCGCCTGACAATCGCAGCAGACCCACACCGCGTTTTGAGGTATAATTCAAATGAATGGCATCTCAAATGCGAGTCCCGCTTTTTGCCATTCACACTTTGGCGTTGTCAAATCGCCGGCAGATTTGCGGCAAATCTGCCCACGATTCAATACGCTGTAAGGTGAATGTGCAGCCTTATTGTTATTAACTTACATGCACAGTGCAGATAGCTAGGTCCATGCTACTATATGCATGTAATGGTCAACTTCCAGTATATTAATAAGTGAAACTGTTGCAATAGAGTTTATATTATGTTCTTCTTATTTTAGTTAACCCTGTATCTTTTGATCTGGGATTCTACTGTATTCGTTTTAGCTTAGGGCTCAATAACCAGCATAGACTAGAGTTAGGTTAGACATCCAATGGCCACTTCTGGTAGTTAAAGGTCTGGTTGCATGTCAGATTAGAAACAACTAGGGAGTAGATAGGCTGACTTTAAGTTCCAGTGCCACAGTACAGTTTATGACGGTGAGAAGCTACATTCCAGGCTGACTGGACAGTTGGAGGATCTCCCCATCACCACTGATCTTGTCTTTAGGTCTCCAACACATTGAATGATACCACATTGTTATCATCCTAAGGGGCCCCTGCAACTGAACATTGCTGTAACATTCATATGGAGATGTCTCTATTAAAAGAGAAGTATGGGAATCAGGGTTTTTGTAGAATCATACTTACCTAGCTGGATGCAGCATCGATCCGATGCTGCATGTGTCCCCCGCCGCCTCTAACACTGAGGATCGAGCAATCAAACACAGCAGTTTGCTCAGGGAGCTGTGAGAACCGAGCGGAGAGCTGGAGAGCAGCTCTTTGCTCTGCCCCCCCTCGCTCACTGGAGAGCTAGGCTGTGGAGGGGGCGGGAGCGGGTACCAGTCCAGGCATGTGGGTGGATCCCGACCATATGGTTGTGATTTTGTCCGAGCTTGGACCGGCTCTGTGACTTCAGCAGACAGCAGGATTCAGCCTTTAGTCAACTGAAATTGGGTCACAGGAGTGCAGAATGTACTGCACTCCTGTGATCCACAGACGAAGTGCAGCCAAATGAGCTTTGGCTGCACTTCTCCTTTAATAGCTATATATTCCCCGGTACAGTACATGTGCACAATTCCACCAGAACTCTTGTTGGGCCCTTTTCTGATAATACCGGCTTGTACATGGGATGTATGTACTATTATTAATCTTTTCTTATATAAAGCCTTTATTATTTTCATACTGGTGTACATCTATATACTTATGGTTAATGTTGTATGCTGGTTGCTGTAGTTCCTCTGCTCCCAATTACTTTGATTAGAATACTGGTTTATTCCCCTTGAAGGGAACCCCCTCTGTTCATAGAGGTCCTGTCCTGAGTGGAGGCACTGACAACTTTATTATCAAACCCACTCTTCCACTGGAACTTCAGCAGGAGCCCCCCATCCAATTACCAATAGAGATTGTGACCGGCTCTTTATGGAGCCGGTTCACACATCTCCGGAGCGGCTCCAGTGCAAATTTGCACAAAGGTCCTGTCCGTCTTTTGGTTCATTTCAGGTCTAAATTCAGCCCAAAATTCGGGCTGAAATCGGACCTGAAACGGTGAACAGGGGCGCACTGGACCCCTTCTGTGAGCTGGAGCATGCTCCAGTGTGAACGCAGCCTCAAAAGAGAAGTAAAAGAATCTTCTTTCCTATTATACTTACCTAGGTGGATGCAACTTGGGTCCGATGCTGCATCTGTCCCCCAGTGCCTCTGCACTGAAAACCGTGCGATTGAACACTGGCTCTCTGCTCTTCTCCCTCCTCGCTCACTGGAGCCCTGAGCTGTGGAGGGGGGAGCAGCTGGCTCAGTCTCTCAGTAGCTTGCTGAGAGGCTGAGCAGGGTGTCAATCCAGGCACCTGGTGGATCCAGACTCCGTGGTCGGGATGACGCAGTGCCTGGACTGACTTGTGTGACATCAGCAGGGAGCGGACGAATTCACTCCTGTGATCTACAGGAGAAGTACAGCCAAACAAGCTTTGGCTATACTTCTCCTTTAATGTTATAATGATTTATCATTTTATTTTGATGTAATGCTATGAAATATGTTATACCTTAAGTTCCTTACAGTCATTTTCAAGGAAGCAAACCTTTACACAGATAAAGTGTACAAATTATGAACATACAAATTCCTGTATACTGTCAGTGCCCTCGCTTGCTTTCCATTTCTCTGCTAAATACACATACAGACTGTGATTAACTGCTTGTCAGGTGGGTCAATGCAGTTTTCTGCTCCTTTCTTTTTTGTCTGTTGAGCTCATAGCATGCATTTTCTATGTTTCTATGTTTCTTTCCACTTCTTTTTACCTTCTTTCTTTTTGTTCCCTGTGTCCTCTCTTTTCTCTCGCTACCATGTTCTTATGTTGTTTTGTTGTTATGCTCTAAGCAGCCTTGGGTATGTGCATTGGACTGTTAGATACTTTCTATTGTGTGGAAATCAATTGTAGTGGTCTAATGTTGTATGAGCTTTGCCAGTCTTCTAATGGAATATTTTTCCATTATACGCACTATTCATGTTCATTTTCCACGTTGTGTTTTCTATGCTATTGCCTTAAATTCATTTTTTTTGGGTTTTGTCAGATTGCATGAAATTTTAGAATTCGGGCTGTGTTCTAGTATGGTACTTGTCTATGGTTTGTAACAGATACATATACTGTAGATCTGCATTTTGCTATAAGCTACATACAGTATACTATTGTATGTGCACGTATACTTTATATCAGTGTTTGTCAACTCCAGTCCTCAAGGTGCACCAACAGGTCATGTTTTCAGGATTTCCTTTAGATGAAACGGCTGTGGTAATTACTAAGGCAGTGAAACTGATCAAATCACCTGTGCAAAATAATGGAAATCCTGAAAACATGACCTGTTGGTGTGCCTTGAGGACTGGAGTTGAGAAACATTGCTTTATATATTCACCTTTGACCTGTGGTAGATATTATTATTATTATTATTATACAGAATTTATATAGTGGCAACAGTTTACGCAGCACTTTAATTCAATACAGGAGGAATCAGAGGGCCCTGCTCGTTAGAGCTTACCAATGGCAATTGAATAGTTATCAGACCAGATTTCTGACTGATGCTTGTTTTGCAGTGGTTTTGGCCAGACATTTGATGTGAGCAGTGAAGACTCTTGATGGAGCTTTCTTCTGTGTGCTGATGGCCAGCTAAATTGTAGGTACTACTGTGAAGCTTTTAAAGCAGTAGTAAACTCTTGATGCATAGTTTTGTTCAATATAAACAGTGTAAAGTAACTTAAATTGTTACTAAACCCACAACAGTAAAATCAGTCTGTATATGCAGCATAGCATGTGTGTTATACTGACTGTGGAACTTAAGGGGTTAATTCTCTACATGTGTTAAAAGGCTGTTTTATCCTGTATGCATAGATTCCTCCCTCCCTGTACTGTCTATCTGGTGAAGGCCAGCTTAACACAGGCAGGGTAGTCCTCCTGCACATGCTCAGTTGTGTCTTTTATGCTGGAGAGAACATTCACTTGTTCTCAGAGCTAGCCAGGTCACATGATATTGACATCACACATGTGGGCGTGTACATGCGGTCCCCGGGTTACAAACAAGATAGGGTCTGTAGGTTTGTTCTTAAGTTGAATTTGTATGTAAGTCAGAACAGGTACATTTTTTAAGTGTAGCTTCAGCCAAAAAAAATATTTTTAAGCTTTTTGGATAGCATAGGGAAGGGGTAACACCCATGTAATGTTTGTATTGCTGTCTATGTTTCTGTTCAGAAGATTTCACCTCACTTCCTGTCCCAATAATAATTGGATTTTGAAAATGTTGGGTTGTTGTGGAAAGAAGGATTGGTGATAAAGCATCAGTGGAGACACCTTTTTCCCATAATAACTCTTACAGGACTGAATTTCCCTTCCTAGGGGGAGATTTCCTCTCACTTCCTGTTGTCTACCTTTGTTTGTACATAGGAGTCGTATGTAAGTCGGGTGTTTGTAACTAGGGGACCGCTTGTATACAGGCTGTAGTGGAAATCTCCTCCTACCTGAACTCTCAGCACTGTAAACTGTGCAGTTTATCACGGACAATGGTATACAGATCATCCAAAAGGGTATATAGCGGCAGTATTTTAATGTAAAAAGAAGATTTATAAACTGTGGACACTGTGGGGTGGGCAGGTGAACTATTTTCATATTACTGGGTTTAGTAACACTTTAATGACCCATGTCCTTTATACCTTCAGCCATTCAAAAATGTAGCCCAATTCCACGGCATGATCAGTGTGCAGTTATTTAAGATGGCCTCCTGCCGTCCTATCGTCATCAGCACTCGTGGCATTGCAGCACAGTATCGAGAGAGTGCTGATGCTTGGCTGAATTCCTGAAGCTTTGCTAAATCTTACTGTGCATGTGCGAGATTACAGGCCAGCAGCATAGAAAGAGGGCGGAAGCAATAGCACGCTGGATGTGGAAAAGAGGAGCCAATATGGCGCCGGCTTCTTCAGGCATCTAAAGAAATGAAAGTAAGCAAAAAATATATGATAATAACATATTTATAAGGAGCTGATATAGCAATGCATATTGTGGTGACTTCACTGATTGCCCTAATGTTTATTTACATGCAAGGCAGCTGAGTTTACTACCACTTTAAGGTATAGCGGTTGGGATTAGTACATGAGGTGATGTGATAATTCTAACAGTGTCAGAGCCAAATATTCTGATCTATGTGAGTCAAATATTGGGTCTGTAAATTATAACAATAATTTACAAAGCCATCCACAACTCTGCCCCCAGCTACATTACTAACCTAGTCTCATAATACCAACCAAGCCACCCTCCTCAGTCCTCCCAAGACCTCCTGCTCTCTAGCTCCCTTGTCACCTCCTCCCATGCTCGCCTCCAGGATTTCTCCAGAGCTTCTCCCATCCTTTGGAACTCCCTACCCCAATCTGTCCGACTGTCTCCTAATCTATCCATCTTTAGACGATCCCTGAAAACCTTTCTCTTTAAAGAAGCCTATCCTGCTTCTACCTAATACTCTCTTTTCTTTCTACATCAGCTCATCCCCCACAGCTATTACCCTAAATCTGAATTTCAGCTTGAACCTGCTTGGCACGTGATTCCCCTGTGTGAGTCAGCAGTGGCTGCAGGGATAAGGAGGGCGAGCTTGATAACGGCTGGTAAAGTCTGGAGTGGTGACATCACCCATAAGACTCCGATGGCTCTGCCATTGTTGGGGCTCCCCCCTCTCCAGCAGCTGCTGACTGACGCAGAGGAACCTGATCGCATGATTGGTCCAGAGCAGGCAGAAAATAGATAAGTATATGCATCCTTTTTACACAGGTTAGTCAAATGTGTCAATATGTTAGTCAATATGTGTTAGGAGGGGGAGGGGAAATTTTGAAGCCTAGCTTTAAGGGCCAGTTCACACTGCTG
The DNA here is from genome assembly GCA_018402905.1 of Glandirana rugosa. Taxonomy (NCBI): domain Eukaryota; kingdom Metazoa; phylum Chordata; class Amphibia; order Anura; family Ranidae; genus Glandirana; species Glandirana rugosa. Next base: position 695,693 of record BLSH010440458.1, read on the forward strand.
TGCTGTCTGACATTGGATGTGATTCGCACCGCACTGCAGTGCAAATCACATGCGATGTCTGTGCGATGCAAACAGATGGCCATTTTCGCATTGCATTCAGACCAAACTCGCACAGGACCCTTTTTTGGCCCACAACAGTGATCGCCCATATGATCCGATTTCTGTCCAAATTGACAGTTCGCACTGCGATGTGCGAACTGATTTGGGGGTGTCATTTGATTTCTATTGGACACTCCCAGCAGTGTTAACTGCCTGCAAGTTCTATGTGATGCGGGAACCCACACTGGATTTGCAGGGTTCCCGCATCACCCCGCATGAACTGGCCCTAAAGCCGGAATTTCCCTTTCTGCTGGGTCTCATATTCAATTAAGTACTTTGGAGTTCAAATTCCTGCGATGACATATTAGCAATATGGAGGACAAAGACGGAAATTACTGCGCTAAGCCTTATGTATTAATTTATAAGACCAGCTGCAACCTAAAAGTACTAACCTAGTACCCCAATACAAACTTATCAAAAAAAGGTCACGCTAATTGCAGGTGATGGGTTATACACCCAAATAATGATAATTGATATATATGTATCTATAAATATATGTATCGCAATTACAAAATATTTATATAATGCATATCACAAAGATAAAAGATAAGGTGCTATTGTGAAGCCAGCTCTGAACCTAATATAGATCGTACAGTGAGTGGCGCTGTTTCTCGAATTTAAGCGACCACAATAGTAATTTGGTGAATCCAGATCAACAATAATTGTCTAGATAAAGGAATATACAGAGATGATGCCTTTGTGTATATAAACCACCACGTGAAGATAAGGACACTCGATGTGAAACCTCCACCTTAGTTTAAATGGGTGTACAGGGTGGGCCATTTATATGGATACACCTTAATAAAATGGGAATGGTTGGTGATATTAACTTTCTGTTTGTGGCACATTAGTATACGTGAGGGGGGAAACTTTTCAAGATGGGTGGTGACCATGGTGGCCATTTTGAAGTCGGCTCATTCTTTCATGAGTTATTTACAAGTTTCTGACCACTTATAAAATGTGTTCAATGTGCTGCCCATTGTGTTGGATTGTCAATGCAACCCTCTTCTCCCACTCTTCACACACTGATAGCAACACCGCAGGAGAAATGCTAGCACAGGCTTCCAGTATCCGTAGTTTCAGGTGCTGCACATCTCGTATCTTCACAGCATAGACAATTGCCTTCAGAAGACCCATAATGTGCACCACCACATTATGGGTGTCAGGTCCGAGCATTCCTAGATGAACAGTTTCCTGGAAAGTGGATTGGTCA
>BLSH010440458.1:697014-731978 GCA_018402905.1 Glandirana rugosa
ACGAAGATAGTCTAGTGGTTGTCCCACTAAAAGTTTCGGGAGACGTCCGTCTCCCTAGGATACAGAGAAGAGGGAGAAACAGTGAGGATTCTAGATAGTATCGTCAGACTAGGATACGTCCAAGTAACATTCCTCTGCATTTGACAGAGTCAGTCTCTGAAACCAAGTCTCCCTCTATTTCACAGACCTTGTTCCTACCTAAAAATTGTGAAAGACAAGGACCTCACATATACCGGAGAGGTTCTCAGGTTTGTTGAGAACATAAAATCATTTCCTTCTATTAAGTCGAGTATAACGATTATATTTGAATAGTTTTTTTTCCAACGCAATTAACTGAAAAGTTTCCCCCCTCACATATACTAATGTGCCACAAACAGGAAGATAATATCACCAACCATTCCCGTTTTATTAAGGTGTATCCATATAAATGGCCCACCCTGTATAATCCATCACCTGCAATTAACGCAACCTTTTTTTTGATAAGTTTATATTAGCAATATGAGCTGAATTATCTTCCTTTACTAAAATACAAGAGTTGTTTGGACTCTTGGAGAGGCCATATACACTCCAGGAACAGAAAGTGTTAAAAATCCATCCTTGTTCCAGACACTTTATCTCCCTCTGAACCAAAGTCTCTGACTGAGACAGTTTACGTCTCCTTACAATGAACCTGCATAGGATCAGACTGCTATGATAGATCTTAGGAGTGACAAAGAGGGAGAAGAGACATAGGATCCCTCTGCCTGCAGAGGGCTTTGAAAATCACCCTGTTGGTGATCTGATAGAAGCAAGGAAAATGGAAAGAAGAGGTAGCAGAGGAATAGGATGTCGAAGGTGAGGGTCATGTCTTGTCTTATCAGACACTAAGGAAACATTCCCAACTGAATTGCAGAAGAAGTTATATCCGTTTTCGGCATTAGAAAAAAAAATGGTTGGAAATCCAAGCATACATACTGTAGTTTACTACAATAGGCAGTTTCGGGAATCAGAAAAGGATTTGCTGCAAAAGAGAGAAAAGAACAGGTTGACGTTTGTTGTAAATGCAACAGTTTTTTTCACAAGGCAGCCCCAGGCCTACTTCAAATACACTAGGTCCCCAAAATATGTTTAATAGCTGGTGTTTATAAAAAGGGGGACAAGGAAGCTGGGGAGGAAACTCCTAAGGTGGGGTTCTTTTAGACAACCTCCATCCTTGCAATACTGGAATTGTGGGAGAATAGGACACTTGGCTAGAAGTTGTAGAAAGCAATTTTCTCGAGCAAACTTCTCCCATGCAGGTTCACAAAGTAATCTAATTGAACCACCCCAGTATTGATGGGGCCCCAGAGGTGAAGGCTAATTAGTGTGTTTTTGATAGATATTAGAGCCACTTTCGCTTTCATGCCCTGTCATCACCCGCATAGAGAGAGTAAGGTACCTGTAGTCCCTATATCAGGCAGGGTTATGAAGACTATATGCTTCTTTGGGAGATTCAACATACTCCTTTTACAGTCAGTCCAAATCAAAATGGAGAATGCTTTTACTGTAGTCTTTAGTTTATGCCCCTTATAGTTTCAGCAGTGTACTGTGTAAGGACCTGCATATCAAATTAAACTTACTATATAAATGTAATCTCCCACTCAAGGTTTAGTTTGTTAAAAACCCAAAGGGGAAACAGGGCTCATGGGAGTGGTGAGAGGACCAGTGCCCAAGAAGATAACACGCAGGGAAAAATGTCTGGACCCCAGGGCAGGATATTAGCTTTGCTCATAGAGGAAACTCTGATTTTGATTCCTTACCCTGCAGAATGGCTTATGGGGTGTTTGGAATCAAGAAATATCCTTAAACTGTAATTAAGTTTGCTGCACATACATTGGCGAGGTCATTAGGGGCTAAATGCAATGTACTGGCAGATGAAGCAGCTAAACAAGCCTCATATATGGTAAACACCTAGCGCTAGCAGGATGATAAGAAACTTCCTAATGAAAGTCTTGCATATGCAGAGGAGATGAAAACTAATTAAAATAGTGAAAAATTCACGCCCAGACCTACTAGAAAAGTTATTATGCCACAAATCCTGAAGCCACAAAGTCGATTTCAACATTCACAAGCAGATTTGATTGATATGATCAGTAGAATGCAACAATATACAGATATAGTATATTCTGGTGTTCCTTTGTTAATTTCCAAGGTGGGTCAAGTTGTATAGTGTTAAAGCAAATTATTTTTATACAGGATTTATATAGCACCAACAGTTTGCACAGCTTCTTCAAAATAAAGGGAGATAGTAAGGCAGCCCATATATTTATCATTTTTTTTTTCTTTCAACCAGCAAATCGAACAAAAAAAAAAAATGATCCGATTCCGTGTGGATTGGGGAATCCTCCCATTGTGCTACTGTGTTCTGATGGCAGGGAGAATCAGAATGCAATGATCAGTGCTAAGGCTATAGCCAGCAGCACTAATCAATCCGGAAAAAAACCCAACAGGCTGGTTGTACAGAAGTTGATTTTAGGCAGAGACAGGAAAGACTTTCAAAATGAGATGAGTTTCTAAAATAGCCTGAAGCAGTGGCGGCTGGTGTTTTTTTTTGGGGGGGGCAGGGCAAGCAACCCCCCCAGGTGGCACAGCACTACCACCACTTCCACCAATGCCCCCCCCCCGTTTTCCAGTCAGTCCGGCACTTACCCCATCAAGGCGACGGACAGTGGCTCCTCTGCTCCTCAGCTCCCGATCTGTCCTCTCCTCCATCTTCCGTGCATCTCCTCCTCCTAGACGATAGGCATCCAGTAGGATCACCTGTCCTTTCAGCCAATCGGGCGACAGCTTTCAGACCCGCTTCCTGATTGGCCTGGAGGAGGATCAGTGTTAGAATAGTGAATATTCATTCACTATTCTAACATACCTAGGTGGGCTGAGATCGTACTCTCTGCGCCCGAGCTGAGCCCACCCTATTTTGAAGCCTATTAGAGACTTTGGCTCTAATCAGGTGTTTCAAAAAACACCCCTGCAATTGTAATTCATGTGCCGGCGTTGTGAAAGGGGCCGGGCACATGGATATGGGGGCAGCGGCGGGGATAGGGGAGGCGTCGGTGGCAGGGATAGGGGAGGTGGTGCCTGCGCACCCCCAATGGACTGGCCGCCACTGGCCTGAAGGTGGACGGAGTAGGAGATAGCTGAACAGATTGTAGAGAATTCCAGAGGATGGAAGAAGCGCTGGAGAAGTTCTGGAGCATAACAGACATTGATGAGAGGGATAGATGGCAAAAGGTCTTGAGAGAAGTGAAGAAAATGGTGTGAGTAATACAATATTTCGAGATGGGGATGTAAAATACAGTAGCCAAATGTTCATTTAGGGAAGCCTTTCCTAGATTTAAAGTGTATAATTTGTTAAGATTAGATAATAGACCTCATTTCACTGATTAACTCAGGATGTAAATTTTTAAAATTTTGGGAATTAAATTAATACCCCTTCCCAATGGATTAGTATAGATCATCAGGGAAACAAAGTACATGTTCATGCATGAATATCTGCGCATGCCCGTGGAACAGTCTGCAGTCCTGTACACGGGACTAGGGCACACATTCGCGTTTGTATTAGTGTGCACGTTGGAATTGACTTTGGCACTCAGTATATTTAAAGCACTTGCAAAACTCAAGTTAATTTCTGAATGGTCATCAGCTCCTGTGACCCATGACCAGACCCTGCTTGCTTCTGCATTCTACCCAGTTTGCCTTCTGACTTGCTTGATCTTGATCCCTCCATTACCTGACCTCTGGCTTGTTACCTGACTCCGCATCCTGTTTATCGCTTTGGCACTATCTCCTGCTCATGAGAAACTGATGCCAGCTTGGCTTCTGTTTATGCTCTTCAACTCTCAAATCCGTATCTCCGTTGCCTGATTGTTGCTGACTCCTGCTCTCCTGACCACGGCTCTGTCTTCTGCATCTGCAAGTCCTGTGATGACATTCGGCACAAGTTCCTGCTCTCCAGCTCTTGCCCTGCTGCATGATCTAGATCCTTTGTTGGTCAAGACTTACCACAGGTGTCCGTGCCACTCAGTGTCCTGTCAAACCTTGTCATCAACCTCGGGGGGTGGGGGGAACAGGACAGGAGGTGTAAGGGAAAGCCCTCTCATCAGCTCGACTTCTATCAGATACATGACAGAGATGATAAATGGAGTTTTAAAGTAGTTGTAAACCTCTAACATGAAAAATGAACAAAGCTTATATCTTTATAGTATATACTCATCTCAGTCTGAAGCACTGAGTGTCATAGCACTGTTGTCTAGTTCATCTCCTTTCTGCATGACTCACTGCTGAAGGGTTTTCCTGACTCCAAGAGATAGGGGGAATGGCGGAGGGGCTTCCAGAACACAGTCTGAGATTAGCAGACTCAGTTGTGCGTGTTTCCCTATGTGCTGTGTCCCTTCCCTCCACTCAGCTCTCAGATTGCACTGAGCTCTCCTCTATGAGCTGTGCAGTGTGTGACATCAGATCCTGGCCCCCTGCCTCTGGAAGCTCAGACAAGCTTTGCAAATTCTGGACTTTGAACTGAAGTAGAAAAGGGAGGACTGCAGATAAATGGGTACAACTTATGCAGGAGTATTTTTTTCTTTTATATCTGTGTATCACCTGAGGCTAGTCACTTCACTGGGTATGTGTAAGGATTTATGATCACTTTGAAGTACTGGTTGTGTCACACCAGAAACAAGTATTGGGAATACTGCCCCTGAAAAATGGGAGGGGGGGGAGTACCGTTGAACCCCTTATGAAATTACTGGGAGGGCTATTGAAATCCACAGATGTTCATAGTAAAAAGGTAATGGGAATGAAATGGTTTGCAGAATGTTTTGAAGGTATATTTGTGTGAACTATCTAGAGTTGTGAAGTTTTGTTTTAACAGGTCACAGATAAAATTCAAATAACAGACCAGGAAAGAGTTAAAGGTCTGCTTCCTGGAGAGAAAATGTGTGTAAGCAACAGTCATTTTTCTAATGTATCAAAGGATGATTCAAAGATATCTATCTTTTTATTTTAGGAATAGAAGTGATATTCTCTATGGGAATGTTGATCTGGACCAATATCAATTTACATCAACTGAACAAATAATAATAATAATCATTGCACTAACCACACGCTTAAAAGAAGTCTAATTTACTAACATTCTTACAAGAAACAAGTGTATATAATAATTTTACTGATAATATGTGGTATAGACACATGACAGATGTAATCAGTCTCTCCTGTATTGAACTATATTGTAATTGTGCTGTCTCCCCCCTCTACATTGTAAAGCGCTGCGTATACTATTGGTGCTATAAAAATCGTGTATAATAATATTTAGTAATGAAGCATGTTATGTATGTACTCTTATTCCTCATGCCACAGGCACAGAGCTATTGATGCGTACTAGCGACATTAAAAGCAATAAGGTTTACTGTATAAAACATATGTTTTCATGAGATTAGAGGGGAGGTCCAACATTATCAACAGGGGAAACAGGACATAGAACTCTATGAATTCAATCAAATTTGTTTGGTTAATGAAGGAAATGTATATTATATAATCCAAGGAGTGATCCAATGTGTTAAGAGAGGCCTATGCTGGCTCGAGGATTAGTTCCACATGAGAACAGCTTATGTATGGACTGCCATGTATATTTCTAAGATATGGGGCAATGCTACAGAATGAAGACATAAAAAAAGGTTTGGGATTGTACTATGACTTGGATGTGGAAGGGAAGGCATCATAAAGAAGGAATACAACTAGGATCAAATGATGAATGTTCTATAATTTTGGCAAAATGTTATCAGGGAGTACTTCTGTATTCATGGATATTTATGGGCTGTGTGGTAATGTGGTCTCCAAACTGCGGCCCAGGGCCGGATGTGGCCCTTTGCCTTTATCCGGGACTTAGGGCAATATTCCTCCCACTGATACACTATTCTTACACCTGACATCAACAATGGGGCACCATTTCTCCCAATGACACCAACAACGTAGCACCATTTCTCCCAATGACACCAACAATGTGGCACTATTCCTCCCAATGACACCAACAATGGGGCACTGTTCCTCCTAATGATACCAATGATGGGGCACTATTCCTCCAGCGAATACCAAATGTGGGGATGTTTGGTCCCACTGATGCCAAGAAAATTTCCACTCCTGCCAGTCACAGTCCGGCCTCCTAAAATCTGAAGGACAATCAACTGGCCCTTTGTTAAGAAAGTTTGGAGACCCCTGGTCTATCCCAACCTCCCTTGATAGTCCAATTTATCCACCCCTTGCTGATCAATCCTAAGAGTGACTGAGTTCCTGATAAAAAAGTTTAAAAGAACCAACTGCTTTGCTGCTTTGGATGGTCCTGTTGAATTGAGACTTGCAGAAGCCTTCTTTGCAACTGCTTATCCCATGGTATGCAGCTAGCTGAAAGTGCATAGAGAATATTAGGTGTGCACTATTAAATGTTATCAATATTACAGATGAAGCTTTCTTTTTTTTGATCAAAACACTTTTATCTTGTTTCTCCGTTATTACAGAAAGTGGCTGTACCATGGGCGTCCGCAGAACTTTTTTCAGGGGGGGCATCATTTTAAGTTCACCCATGCTCCGCCCCTTTTGACAATGTCATGAATGGGAGGGGCTTAGCCGCGACTCACAATTATTTATTTTTAAGGGGGAAATGGCAGACTTTATTCCAGGCGTGTGCTATGTACAGGGTGCAGATTCCAGGCGTGTGCTATGTACAGGGTGCAGATTCCAGGTGTGTGCTATGTACAGGGTGCAGATTCCAGGCGTGTGCTATGCCAGTATGCATACCCAATCCCCCCCACAGAGCTCTCTCCCCCCCCACAGAAGAGAGTTGTCTATAACTCACAGTGGCAGGTCAGGCTCCTGTTGATACACGCTGCAGGCTTGAGTGGCTGTGGATAACCCATCTTGCCCCCTCCTCTGTCTGTATATACAGAACTGGAAGAGCAGGAAGGGTTTTGTGTGTGCTGACTCCCGATGCTAGACTGCTAGCTGCCATCCACAGTGTAATCTACCTTCTTGTGCCGGATGCTGGTACATGGAGAGTGTTCCAGCACCCAGCACCTGCTCACACTCTGTGCGCTGCACTCGGGTGATTAGGGTGTGCGTGCCTGGGCACAACCGTGCACACACCTATGGCAGACACCTTGCGATCCCTGATTCCAGGGGGGGGGCACTTGCCCCCCCTTGCCCCTACCTGCGGATGCCCATGGGCTGTACATGAATAAATGCAAATCAAATGAGAGGTTTACAACAGTCATATACTGTATAAGGATTAGGCAGGTACCAGTCACAATACATATATGACAATGTGAGTCCAAACAGACAACTAGAGAAACCAGCACTCAGAATCAGGTGTGGTAGATAAGCAAGATATACTTTGTCTGCTAGTGGATTTTTTGGGACCAAGTGTATAACAGTTTAAACAGCAAGAACAAATGAAAAAAAAAAGAAAAAAAAGGAAAACCTGCAGTTAGTGTCCTTCTCTTACCTCCCTCCCCTCCCTCCTCCTCCTTTTCATCATTAATAATTCTCAGTGGGTTACATTTGCAAATGTCATTCTATCACCAACTGCGGTAGGTAAGATTGGGATCATTCAACCACGGTTGCCATATAACTTCAAATTTTGATGCTGCATTCCTGTGGAAGGAGAAGGGAATTAACGTGTTAATCCGTTGTTTCCCAGTTGGTACCGTCGGTGCCATCCAGTATCTGGCTATAAGTTTCCTTGCCAAATATAACAGCCTGGTAATCATAATGTACATTCCCTTTGGGTAGATTTCTTACTCAATTGCCCCTAACAGCCACACTAAAGGAGTCATAGATAGAGGTACCTGAACTAGATTAGAGATATAGTGAAGTACTTCAACCCAATATCGATGGGCATCGCCATAACATACAGTATCTCACAAAAGTGAGTACACCCCTCACATTTTTGTAAATATTTTATTATATCTTTTCATGTGACAACACTGAAGAAATTACACTTTGCTACAATGTAAAGTAGTGAGTGTACAGCTTGTGAGGGGTGTACTCACTTTTGTGAGATACTGTATGTATGAAGTCACCTTGATGTACTTTACATTTTGGGCATAAGGGTGAGTCTCGCTGACCCCAAGCATGTAGTTGGACCGACATCCTTTAGGCTCTATGCAGAATGAACAATTGTGAGAGCCTGTGGGAGGCCGAGACAGAAATGGCAGGTAGCGATTCTAAGACCATATCCCATTAACCCCCCCGTCTATGTCTCCAATGTCTGTCACCCACCGGGCCATCTCAGAGAGGCATGGTCTTGAATGGAAGATAATAAAATTGAGTACAATTTAGATATCAAGCCCAGCAGAGGAGAGGTGGACACAGCTAAAGTATGTGTTTGTCCCTGGGTCTGCAGAGTGTGCCTGAGTTGGAGGTATTGGATTGGTAGAAACCTTTCGATGGTAGTAGGAATTCTGTACATAATTGTTTGTATGTTTTATTTTAAAATGGTCCCTAAATATATCTGTAGGAAGAAACAAATCCCCTTTTGTCTTCATGTAGAAAATCCCTGCAATTTATGTAATTCCGGGTATTTTGGGTTGTTCCATAAAGGAGTGAACGCTAATGGGCCCTCAAGAGACAGAGCCTCCCGAAATGCCTTTCAGACCTTCTTAAGGAGTTCAGCTGCTGGGAAGGACAGGGGCATGCTCAGCAAGTCCATCTCTATATGAGAGGCAGCTTTTAGTTCAGAATTGGACAAAGTCATTAATTGCACTATGGGATCCTGGTTGTAGGAATTTGCAATGGTAATTTGACCAGCCCCGGCTGGTAGGAGTGCTGTCAATGGGTCTAGGGGCATGAAGATTGATTTGGACCAATTAATGGTAAATCCCAAAAACTCTCTGAATTTGATGATAGTCTCCATTAATGTCTGCAAAGAGGCAGCAGTGTCCCCCAAGTAAAGTAATGCATCGTCTGCATATAGAGATACCTTTTCCTCTGAGGGACCCCTACGGAACCCCACAATTGCAGGTGTGTTACGGATTAATATTGCCAGGGGCTCCTGAGCCACCACCAGGGAAACAACAATTGAGACAGCGGTCACCCCTGACGAGTGCCCCTATGTAGTGAAAAAGGAGGGGAAAGAGTATTATAGATGCAAAGTCTAGCTTGGGGCGCTGAATAAAGGACCCTCATCCATTGAATTAAGTTGTCCCCTAGGCCAAATCTAGCCAGGATTTCCAGGAGTTAGGGCCTTTAACACTATCAAAAGCCTTAGCAGCATCTAACGACTGAATGGCCCTACCTCCAGGATTATCCACTGGTATTTGTAGGTTCAGAAACAACTGATGTTGTCAGCAGTGGAACGAGTGGGAATAAACCCAAACTATAAACAAAAAATCACGCGCTCACCCTGTAATTGTGTAAAATAAATGAATATGAAAGAAGAAAGTTACTGGCAGCTCGCACAACAAAAAGATCAATTTGTATAGGTAACATAGCAATAAAATAGCAGCGCCAGAAGTGTATCAATAGTCCAGAGTCTTTATATCCAGAAATACAGAAATAGTAAATGGTAAGTATCCACCATAACCGCATATGCAATAAGTTCAAATATAAAAGGTGTGCTGATAAGGAGAAGAAAGATGAATCCTCCAAATTATTATTATTATTATTATACAGGATTTATATAGCGCCGACAGTTTGCGCAGCGCTTTACAATATTAGGGCAGACAGTACAAATTACAATACAATTCAATACAGGAGGAATCAGAGGACCCTGCTTGTTAGAGCTTACAATCTAGGAGGGAGGGTTAAATGATACAAAAGGGCAGTAAACTGCGGGGGATGAGCTGATTGAGAAAAAAGGAGTGTAGTTATTAGGCGGTGGCAGGATAGTCTTCCCTGAAGAGAAAAGTTTTTAGGGATCGCTTGAAGGTGGATAGATTTGGGGCCATTCTGACTGATTGGGGTAGGGAGTTCCAGAGGATGGGAGAGGCTCGGGAGAAGTCTTGGAGGCGAGTATGAGAAGAGGTGATGAGGGAGCTGGAGAGCAGGAGGTCTTGGGAGGAGCGAAGAGGACAGTTAGGTTGGTATTTTGAGACAAGGTTGGTGATGTAGCTGGGAGCAGAGTTGTGGATGGCTTTGTAGCTGATTGTTAGTATTTTAAATTTAATTCGTTGGGCGAGTGGCAGCCAATGGAGGGAGTGCCAGAGGGGGGTGGCAGATGTTGAGCGGTTTGTAAGGTGGATGAGTCTGGCAGCGGCATTCATGATGGACTGGAGAGGGGCTAGTCTATTTAAAGGTAGACCAGTGAGGAGGGAGTTGCAGTAGTCGAGATGAGAGATGACCAGGGAGTGAATCAGGAGCTTTGTCGTTTCATTGGTTAGGAAGGGACGTATTTTAGAGATGTTGCGGAGATTGAGACGGCAAGCCTTAGAAAGTGATTGTATGTGGGGCCAAAAGGAGAGTTCAGAGTCCAGGATAACACCAAGCACCCTGACATGTGGGGATGGGTGGATGGTTGTGCCATTGCTCTTAACAGAGAAGTTGGGGGAACTGGAACGTGGGGGAGGAAATATTATGAGTTCAGTTTTGGACAAGTTGAGTTTGAGGAAGTGGTAAGACATCCAGGCAGATATGTCTGTTAATAAGCTAGTGATACATGAGGAGACTGATGGGGTGAGTTGGGGGGTGGAGAGGTAGATTTGGGTATCGTCAGCGTAGAAATGATATTGAAAGCCGTGGGAGGCTATCAGCCGACCCAGGGAAGAGGTGTATATTGAAAATAAGAGGGGTCCAAGAACAGAACCTTGGGGGACCCCAACAGAGAAGGGAAGAGGAGAGGAGGAGGTAGAATTGTAGGTTACGCTGGAAGTGCGATGGGATAGGTAGGACGAGAGCCACTGAAGAGCACAGTCACGAAGACCGAGGGAGTAAAATTTTTTGAGGAGGAGGGGGTGGTCGACAGTATCAAAGGCAGCCGAAAGATCCAGAAGTAGGAGTATAGAGAAGTGTCCATTGGTTTTTGCAGTTAGTAGGTCATTTGTGAGTTTAATAAGGGCAGTTTCTGTGGAATGTTGAGGGCGAAATCCAGATTGAAGGGTGTCCAGTAGGTTATTCTTAACAAGGTGGTCACTCAGTTGGTTGTAGACGAGGCGTTCTAGGAGTTTGGAAGAAAAGGGGAGCAAGGAGATAGGGCACAGATTTTTTAGATCAGTAGGGTCCAGGGATGGCTTTTTGAGTATGGGGGTGACCAATGCATGTTTTAGAGCCTTGGGGAAGATGCCAGAAGAGAGTGAGAGATTGAAAATATGAGTTAGAGAGTGCAGGATAGAGTCAGAGGGTGATCATAGTATTTGAGAGGGAATAGGGTCCAGTGGACAGGTGGTTAGGTGGGCATTAGAAAGGAGTTTAGCCACCTCGTTTATAGTAGCAGGTTTGAATAAGGATAATGTCGATTGTGCTTGTTGACATGGGGTGTCAACTGGGGAGGATGCATGTAGAGTGGAGATTTCGTCACGAATTGTGTCAATCTTGCTTTTGAAGTGGTTAGCAACCTCCTGGGCAGTGAGTGTGTTAGTGGGTGGAAGCGGTGGAGGACGAAGTAGGGAGTTAAAGGTAGAGAAGAGTTGATGGGGACTGGATGAGAAGGTGTTAATAAGAGTGGTAAAATAGGTCTGCTTGGCAGTATGGAGGCAAGAATTGTATTTATGGAGGGCAGTTTTGTATTGGTTGAAGTCTTTGAGGGACTTAGTCTTGTGCCACAGACGCTCAAGGGCGCGGCTACGCTTTTTGAGGTTCCTGGTGTCCTTTGTTTGCCAGGGTTGCAGGGGTCGAGGCCTGATTTTGTGTGTGGTGAGGGGAGCAAGCTTGTCCAGGGTGGAGGACAAGGATTTATTGTAGATGGCAGTGGCTTGGTTGGGGCAGGACAGGGGTGAGATTTTTTCATAGAGGTGGTCAGTAGCAGAATAGTGGAGAGAAGTGTTGAGTTGGCGAAGGTTTCTACGGGTAACGGTTAGGCGATTGGAGGGGAAGGTGGTGCAAGAAAGGGAGAGAGAGAAACTAATAAGGTGGTGGTCAGAGAGGGGAAAAGGATAGTTGGAGAAGTTGCATGGAGTGCATAGATAGGAGAGGACAAGGTCGAGGGTGTTCCCATCAGTGTGAGTAGGAGCCTGTACCCATTGGTTTAGGTCAAATGAGGAAGTTAGACTAAGAAATGAAGGAAGAATATGCGCATCATCAGACTGACCCACGTATCCTCCGTATGGGCTCACTCATCCATGTATCATTGCTGATAGATTGATGTGGGTCACTCCGGTAAGGAAAATGGATAACTGGGCGGTCGTCACCCCAGATGACGACCGCCCAGTTATCCATTTTCCTTACCGGAGTGACCCACATCAATCTATCAGCAATGATACATGGATGAGTGAGCCCATACGGAGGATACGTGGGCCAGTCTGATGACGCCGGTCTTTGGAGACATATTTCTTGCCACTTATTTACCTGAATCTGCAGCGATTTATGGATGAGTGAGTCCACACGGAGGATACGCGGGTTATGCTGAGGACGTTGGTCCCTGGATATATCCTTCTGCCATATACCTACCAGAATCTGGTAAGCGCATATTCTTCCTTCATTTGGAGGATTCATCTTTCTTCTCCTTATCAGCACACCTTTTATATTTGAACTTATTGCATATTCGGTTATGGTGGATACTTACAGTTTACCCTAGATTACCCTAGAGAGTCTGGTGGCTAGGACCCGAGCAAGGAGCTTAATGTCCGAATTCAATAAGAAAATTGGACGATACGAATACGGCAAAAGTTTGTCCTTACCTGGTTTGGGAAGTACCACAATAATAGCCTCCTGCATACTATCAGGCAAGTGGCCCTTCTCGGAAGATTCAGAGAGGGCCCGCAGTAGTGGTGGGAGGAGGATATTACCATAGCGGGAGAACCCCTCCGCTGGGAGACCATCAGAGCCCGGGGATTTGGGATGCAGAGCCCTCGCCAAGGCCTCCAACAACTCCTCCAGGGTAATCGGAGAGTTTAACCACCACCAACTTGAGCCTCTTTTTGAGAGTCGGTGTTTAAAATCATTTTTTTTTGCCATAAAATTACTTAGAAACCCCAAACATTATATCTTTTTTTCTAACACCCTAGAGAATAAAATGGCGGTCGTTGCAACACTTTACGTCCCACCGTATTTGCGCAGCGGTCCTACAAGCATGATTTTTTGGGGGAAAAAAATCACTTTTTTGAGCTAAAAAATAAGAAAACAGTTAACCCAATTTTTTTCTATATTGTGAAAGATAATGTTATGCTGAGTAAATTGATACCCAACATGTCATGCTTCAAATTTGCGCCCGCTCGTGGAATGGCGACAAACTTTGGCACTTAAAAATCTCCAGCAGCAATGTTTAAAAATTCCTACAGTTACCAGTTTTCAGTTACAGAGTAGGTCCAGAGCTAAAATGATTGCGCTATCTCTAATGATCGCGGCAATTCCTCACATGTGTGGTTTGAATGCCGTTTTCATATACGGGTGGGACTTACGAATGCGTTCACTTCAGCGTGCGAGCTCAGCAGGACGGGGCGCTTTCATTTTTTTTCTTATTTATTTTACTTTTTATTTTTACACTGTCCTTTAAAAAAAAAAAAGATCACTTTTATTCCTGTTACAAGAAATGTAAAAATTCCTTGTAATAGAAAAAAGAATTCCAGGACCTCTTAAATATGAGATCTGGGGTCAAAAAGACCTCAGATCTCATATTTACACTAAAATGCAATTAAAAAAAAAATATATATAAAATGGCATTTGAATAAAAAAATGTCCCCTTTAAGAGCTATGGGCGGAAGTGACGTTTGATGTTGCTTCCACCTTGCAATGCTATGGAGCCGAGTGGGCGGCATCTTCCGCTTACTCGGCTCACAGGCATTGCGGTGGTAAGATTGGATCGTCTTCGCTGCTACCGACGGGTCCGGTAAGCAGCGGAGATGACCGGAGTGCAGTGGAGATGACCGAAGCGTGGTGGGAGGGGGACAGGGAAGGTCAAAGAACAAGCCGAGATCGGGGACACTAGCAAACAAGGAAGGTCAAGAACATGCCAAGATCGGTACACGAGAACAAAGGAAGAGCACATGGCAGAAAGAAACATACAAGCCAAACACACAATATTGATCGGCAATGAGGCTTGCAGCACATGGTCTTAAATAATGTATCCTTGATTGGAGGCTGGGGTGGAGTTCACTGAGGGAAGATTACTTAGCACACAGGTGATGATGTGCACAGCCTCTAGGCTGACCACAACCAAAGAGGTAAGCAAACAGACAGAACATGAAATGTTACTGTTGCTTCATAACACTATCCAAATGCGGGTCTAGGGTATTATTGAAATCACCCAGAGCCAGCACTGGTACATTGGGGTGCAAGGCCATAAACTGAGCTAACTTCTTAAGAGGTTCTATAGAGAAGGGTGGAGGAACATACATTGCTGCAATAATACATACTAAATCATTGAGTTTGCATAGTAAAAATATAAACCTGCCCTCTCTGGCAACATGCTGCTGAATGCACTCAAAATAAATGGTGTTAGATATTAATATACTGACTCCCCTCAAGTAAGAGGAGTGCATGGGGTGGAACTGTGTTGGGAATTTACAGGAACACAGCAGGCGGACAGAATCCTGCTGCAGATGCGTCTCCTGAACACAGATCAAGTGAGTGTCATGCCCCTTACGTTCCTTGATCGAAACATAAGCCCCTTTGGAGTGTTATTCGATATTATGATTAGAGTTTGAAAGGGAGAGAGGACCTAGTACCTCCCCTCCGCCAAAGGATATAACTAGCACAATGCCCAGATGCAGCCCTAAGCATAAGTACATACAATATAAATCTGAACATTCCAAGCTCACCAAAAGAACAAAACTAGAATTAATGCGCCATCTAGTGGATACTGGAGCCATTGTTAATAATGTAACTATTTTGGGAAGTCCCACCTGTAAAGAGAAAAGGGTAAAAAGGAGAAAAGAAGGACAAACCACATGTATAAAGTCATGCAATGTTTGGCCAATTGGGCTCTATAGAACAAAAACCATCCCCAAACATAGAGGGGAAAGAGTCCATGAAGGACCATTCTTGGGAGGCACAAATGTAGCCCTAAGGGCAAAAAACATTAAAGATAACTGTTTGTAGTTCTGTGCTGCTGGTGCTAATAGCACCAGAGCTGAAACAAAATAATAGTAAATTTGGTCGAAGGGAATAAACTAGCTGCCAGAACTGTCCCAGTTTGCTAAAGGTCAACAAAGCACCCATGAAGCAAAGAAAAACATAGGAGGCATCTCACTGTTCCTAAGGAGGGTGTTGTGCCAGATGCTGCTCCTTTCTGTCAAGCCAGTGCATTGCTGCTGCAGGGTTATCAAAGAAATGTGAGTTGCCATTGGCGATGACCTTCAACTTTGCAGGATACAATATGAAGTACTGAACATTGATGGCACGCAATCTTTTCTTTATATCCAGAAATTTGCAACATTGCCTTGATGTGGAAAAGTAACAATGATCAGGCAATACATTTCCAATAAAGCAGGAGGTTTAATGAAGCCAATAACAAATAAAAATAACAATAAGTATCAAGACACAAACACTTTAACGCCCGCTACAACCTGAGACATACCCATGCGGACCGCATGCGAGCGGGCAACCTTATACCAAGGCTGAGACAGACTGATCGTCAGTGGTGCCCGATTGCTGCAACTTAGAGTACCAGGAATCCCCCCGACTGCCCACAGTTAGCTCCCCATTGGGGTGGACGAGCAGGGGGGGGGGGAGATCACAGGGGCGCCGTTCAGATATCGGATTGCACTACTTCTGGTTATATATCGCGACAACAAAATTTGACTATCACGACTCCAACTCATGCTAAGAAGAGCCTGTATTAGAGGGAAGCAGTAACAGACGTATTAGGATTAAGATTGAATCTAGTGTACTACTACAAGTTTGGTTACGTTTATACCTGTTTTAATGCTATTCATTCTGAGAAATCCACTGAAGCTCTTTGTTTTCCTCTGGAATAGAGCGAGCAGGAACCCGAGGGAACACTAAAAATCTACAACCACTGGAGCCCCCGCCTGCCCACTATCAGCTCCCGGCTGTGGTGGTAGAGTGGAGCGCTGTGATTCTCGGGTAACCCGCGTAGTATGGTTCTAGCTTCATCCGGAACATGGTATACTTACTTGTTTGTGATGTCTGTTATACCTCCAAAATGTATGTTCTTTTCCTTGTATGCTTTGTACACTGAAACCTCAATAAAAACATTGGAAAAAAAAAAACCTGGAAAATAACAATAAGGCCTCATACACACGGGCCACTGAAAAAAAATAAACAAAACGTCGGGTCTGACATTTTGAAAAAAATTGGCGTTTTTTGCAGCGTTTTGCATCGGCATTAGGGAGCATTAGTGAGCGTCGGCGTCAATAGGCGTTTTTTTTAAAAAATCAGTCCTCTGCTATTTTTCAACCTAAAAACATCGGCATCAAAAAACGACGGTTAACGCCGGTACGGCGTTAGCGAGCGTTTTGCTGATTAGCGTCAAAAAACGCCAAAACGCTACAGCCTCAGAACGCACTGGTCCTGCATTCTAGAAACAGCTCACTAACGCCGACACCCTCTACTGCTCAAAAATGCCTACGTTTTTAGAGGACCGTTGAATAACATGGAGAGCTGCAAAAAATGCCCCTTAACGTGGCGTCAAAAAACGCCGTGTGTATGAGGCCTTAAAGTAACATAAACAGCTGCAGCTGGGAGCAAGTTCATCACTCGCTCAGAGATATAGAGCTTGCAGGCTCCTTTTATAAGAGTATTTGGCCATAGAATTACATGTGGTACAATATGATTGGTTGTCAAAACATACGTCAATGCAATAACCATGAATAAAAAATAATGGACATCTGCAGTTCAGGCATGTGTCTGGGAATATTTTTAACTATCTGAACTTTATCCTAGTAAACTTTCACCCAGTAAACTTGTAACTAACCATAAATCTGACACTTATACAACCAGACAAACTTATTAATACCCCAAATTCCTATATGTTTATTAAAATGATTTATAACTATTTTTGTTTATGGTTTACCCATTAAAATACTTGTGTAGAGACAGTATGGCATCTCAGTCATGTTAAATGTTAAAAACCCTTCTTGTCCTGGTAAGACTTCACCAACTCAAGGATAACATATTTACGACTTTGGGAAAATGAACTTGCAATCACCCCACCTTATGTGTTAAATGTCTTATAGTTTTTAACTATACAATTCTATAGGTATGTATTCACATGCTTGTTACACAAAAAGGCACAAAAAAAATCAATATTAACTAATTATTAATATATTAATACATACAAATGTTAATGTTCTCTTATTCAAATGTATTTAAGAGTTTTAATTAGGACACAAGCAGACATTTTTGACCCTTTCGAACTTAATGTACATATCTTTCCCATATTCCACATATATACTTTTAAACCAACAGTTTTATTACTATTCCTGACAATGGTTGTTTTACTACCTTTAACCACTTAAGGACTGGAAGGATTTCCCACTGTAGGACCAGAGCACTTTTTGCGATTTGGCACTGCATTGCTTTAACT
Source organism: Glandirana rugosa (assembly GCA_018402905.1). Taxonomy (NCBI): domain Eukaryota; kingdom Metazoa; phylum Chordata; class Amphibia; order Anura; family Ranidae; genus Glandirana; species Glandirana rugosa. Next base: position 714,656 of record BLSH010440458.1, read on the forward strand.
GATAGTTGCGCTGTCGTGCGACGTTGTGCCCAAACAAAATTGACGCCCTTTTTTTCCCACAAATAGCGTTTTCTTTTGGTGGTATTTGATCCCCTCTGCGTCACTTCTGATCACCGCTATTAACAAAATAAGAGCGACAATTTTGAAGAAAAAACAATATTTTTTACTTTTTGCCATGATATATATCCATTTGTGGTAAAAATAAAATTGTGCAAAAGTTGCCACATTTACAAACTACGAGAATTAATTTATGGCATTTTTACTATTTTTTTTTTACCTTATGGCGGCGGTCTGTGATTTTTATTGGAACTGCGATATTGCAGCGGACATTTTTTACACTTTTTTGGCACCAATGACATTTATACAGCGATCAGAAATTTAAATATCCACTCATTACTGTGTAAATGTCATTGGCAGTGAAGGGGTAAACCTGCAGGGGGCAATCTAGGGGTTAACTGTGTTCCCTAGGCGTGTTCTAACTGTGAGGGGGCTGGGCTGCCCAGTGACAGGGATCAGTAGATCTCTTACATGCCGCCTGACAGAATGTGTTAGTTTGGTGGTTCCCCATTTTTCTTCTCTGCCAGGCAATCCCAGCTAGCCAGCGGACATCAAGTTCCCCGGATCCACGGCCACACTGCTGCAGAGTGCGGCTAGCCACGCACGAGTGAGCCACCATTTATAAACGGCGATTCGTGCCACTCTGCAGCAGTAAATATACACAAGGCGGTCGGCAAGTGATTAAGGAATGTTATCTTATCAGGCTATAGTTTAACTATTGTCAAAGCGCTTCTTATAAAGTAGTGGTCAAGAATTTAACTTAAAATGAGGTATCCTATATTGTAAATAGCATAATATGAACTTCTATAAACTAATAACTTTTCTTAACCACTTGCCGACCGCCAACTGCAGTTTGATGGCGGCAAGATGGCTCATTATCGCAAACCACCGCCAGGGAGCGGGTAGGGACGGACTCGATCTCCGCCGGCTACCCGTGATGCCCCCCCCCCCCGCAGTGAAAGAATGGAGGTCTGTGTATGTAAACACGGATTTCCGTTCTCATAGAGGGAGAAGGGCTGTGATCACAGGCTTCCTGTATATGGAAGCCGTGATCACTCCCCCCAGCCAGCCCAGCCACCATACAGTTAGAACACGCCTAGGGAACACATTTAACCTTTAGAGCGCCCCCTCCAGGTTAACCCCTTCACTGCCAATGGCATTTACACAGTAATCAGTGCATTTTTATAACACTAATCGCTGTATAAATGCCAATGGTCCCAAAAAAGTGTCAAAATGGTCCGACATGTCCGCCGCAATATCGCAGTACCGCTAAAAATCGCAGAGCGCCGCCATTACTAGTAAAAAATAAAAACCCCAAAAATGAATTCTCATCATCCGTAAAAGCGGCAACTTTTGCGCAAACCAATCAATAAACGCTGATTGTGATTTTTTTTAACCATAAATATGAGGAAGAATATAAATTGTCCAAAACCCATGAAAAAAAATGTTTTTTTATATATTTTTTTGGATTTGTATTTTAGCAAAAAGTAAGGAAAAACATTTTTTTTTGCAAAATTGTCGCTCTTTTTTTATTTATAGCGGCGATCATAAATGGTGCAGAGGGGATCAAATACCACCAAAAGAAAGTTGTATTTGTGGGGAAAAAAGGACGCAAATTTAACTTGGGTACAATGTTGCACGGCCACGCAATTGTCAGTTAAAACGACGCTGAAGTGGTTAATATTGGACTAATAATAATATTGATGATAATTCCACTACTACTACAATAATAATATGAATAACAATAATATGAATAACAATAATATGAATACTAATTATATTATCAATAACACATATGCAAATAAATAATATGAAATATATAGGTTAATATGGAATTCAGCCTCTGCACCTCCAATGAAAAATCCAGAAAATAGGATACTTTAGCATTGTCAACTTTAAGGACCCCTGCTGATCTAGCTTTATTCAGGATGGCGTCACGGTCCCTATAATTCAGGAGACGGAACAGAAATGGGCGCGGAGGGGCCCCCTGTAGTGGCGGTCGAGTTGGGACCCTATGGGCCCTTTCCACAGCAAACATGGGTAAAAATGCTTCTTGGCCAAAGGTATCAATGAGCCAGGCCTCAATGAAAGCCACCGGGTTTTTACCCTCTGCCCATTCAGGAATGCCCACCACCCGCACATTATTCCGGCGTAGCAAATTTTCCATATCTTCCAGCCGGGATGCATTGGCAGAGGCCACTGATTGTACATATCTGACATCCCTCTGCAGGGGTTGCCACTCGTCCTCTAATGTACCAAGGCAGCCTTCCAGGGCAAAAGTGCGTTCCCGCAAATTTTGCATGTCATGCCTGATTAAAGAAATTTCCACCTTCATGCCCTTCACCTCCCCCTTTAGGTCCACAATGGACGAGTTACATGTGGTCACTGCAGTAAAAATGTCCCTTAATGTGGGCTCAGGGTCTGTGCTATCATGCTGCGAAACCGCTGCCATATTAGAAGCATGGGGCCCAGTACTCACATGTGAGGAGGCCAGGGATCCCATCTCTGCCTCTAGGAGTTCCTACTCATGGCGAGTCAGCCGGAGCAGCAGCGGGTCTTTCAGGGTAATATTCTTGGCAAAAAAGCATTGGGCTGCTTCCTTTGCAGAGTGGGATGGTAGGCCACCATCAAAGCCTGGGGTGTCAAGTGGATGCTTGGGTCCCTGCCCATGTTTAGCCATGGTAGCGCGGCGATATACTCAGCCAAGGGTAGGAGATCAGCAGCAGCAACAGATGCTGAGTGTCCCAGGTCACAACGGTGAATAATGGTGTTGCAGGATTAGGCAGGAGCTAGCTCCAGCACATCCCCACAGATGAAGTTTTCGCTGCCATCAAGGAGGAACTGCAAGGTCTCACGACATTGCTGAACAGGTATGCCTTGGATATGACCTTACTTGCAAAAGGAGGGGTTTGTGCTTTGGTTGGAAACTTTTGTTGTGCTTTTATTCCAACCAATGATGGTATGAGTACAATGAATCTCTGGTTATGACTTTGGGACATCTCCATGCCTGAAAGAAACACATGGTTAATGAAGGAAGTATAACTGAAGATTGGTTTTCAGGTTGGTCGCTGGGAATGCCAACCTGTGTGTTATCCTTATCAAAGACTCTGATCATTGCATTTTTGCCACTCCTCAGTTTATATTGTTTTGGAATTCTCCTTGCGTCCTTGTGTAAGAGACTGGTAATAATTGTATGCAAAAACATGTCTGCTTTTAGGTTACAGAAGAACATGGAATATACAGAAGTTTTAAAGCTGTACATTGACAGGGAGTCATTCTTCAAAATGTGAATCTACAATACCAACGTTTGAGTGTCTTGACCCAATAAAAGTATAGTGGAGAGACTGGAACAAACTGTGATCTGGGGAGGAAGGGGGAAATGAGTGTATATAGACATATAGACCAGTAAGCCACATGCCTGCCAAGGAATAGGAAAGTCCAAACAGGATATACAGTACTTATTTGTATAGTAATTGCCAAGGGCAGTTTAAGGTGGGGTCCGGCAAGGTCACTGTAATTGCTAATGAACTTGTATCTTAGCAGCTGGCAAAACTGCAAAGGGCATTGTGGTCAAATCACAAACAAAAGTTTTACGGCCACACTTACCAGCCAGCCTGCAAAGTAACAAAATTTACCATAACAATTTCCGTTAAAAACAGGGTTTTGTTTGCACACATTCTATCCACTGCTATATGTGCTTCTACTTAGGAGGCTCTGAAAATGATAGCGTTAGGACCACAGTTAACAGAGGAGCCTTGACATGGGTACTGCGGCTTATGCATGTATTTGCAAATGTGTGCTGTTTTTAACCAAAATTGTTAGACAGGGTCAATTTGGTTGTTTTGCATGCTAGCTTGTAAGTGTGCGTCTAAGTCTTTTGTGTGTTTGTGATGTGCTTTACCCCTCTATTTGCACCTTACTGCAAAGGATAGTTATAGGTTGGGGTGGTTGCCACATTTTTGTACAATTGTGTTTAAATATTGTGCCATGTAAGAGGAAGGCTTTATAACTCTTAAATAGCTGGTCGTCATGAGGTCAGCAGGCAGCTCACAATCCAATACCAACAAGCATTTAATTGACAAGCACAGTGGCCTAGTTTGTGAGGGTTAGACAGCCCTGGTCAGTGTGGGATTGTGTTCCTGTGAAATAGCCATGGAGCATGCACATTTGCATGCTTCACCTCTTGCAGGAAAATAGGAAGAACAAAGTAATTGCTCAGGCAACTTAGTAAGGAAAGAGAAGACAACTTGTCCCATTGCCCACTGGCCTCAGTTTGGGCTGCTGTGGTAATAGTTACATACTTACTGATGTGGTTATTTATGATGTTTAATACTGCATGAAAACATTAAAAAATATATATGGCAATAATATTTTGTGCTGCTTTTTATTACTACATTTTCTACAGTAGAGGATTCATCCTAGCTTTCCGACTGATATTAACTGCAATGTGCGTAAGCAATAGGGTACAGTAACACTAACGTGCAAAAGCAAATGGAAAAATGTTCCTGAGTCACTGGTTTCATTACCAGATGTAATATTTATGCAAATGAAGACACATAATCCTTATTATGCCTAGTGTTTGTACATTCACATATGCTTTTCAGAATTCATAATGCTGACTTTGTATTTGAGTAAACCTGTTATATACATTTATAACATAGCCCTGATTCCTAGGTTTTTTAGAATATAAACCTCAGACTTTTGTTTTAATATGATTAACCACTTCAGCCCCGGAAGGATTTCACACTTTAGGACCAGAGCACTTTTTGCAATTCGGCACTGCGTCGCTTTAACTGACAATTGCGCGGTCGTGCGACGTTGTACCCAAACAAAATTGACGCCCTTTTTTCCCACAAATAGCGCTTTCTTTTGGTGGTATTTGATCACCTCTGTGTCATTTTTGATCGCTGCTATAAACAAAAGAAGAGCGACAATTTTGCAAAAAAAAAACAAATTTCTTACTTTTTGCTAAAATACAAATCCAAAAAAAAATCCAAAAAAACACTTTTTTTTCATCGGTTTTGGCCGATTTATAATCTTCCTCATATTTGTGATAAAAAAAATCGCAATTGGCGTTTATTGATTGGTTTGCGCAAAAGTGGCCGCGTTTACGGAGGATGAGAATTCATATCTGGGGTTTTTATTTATTTATTTATTTTTTACTAGTAATGGCGGCGATCTGCGATTTTTAGCGGTACTGCGATATTGGGGCAGACATGTCGGACCATTTTGACACTTTTTTGGGACCATTGGCATTTATACAGCGATCAGTGCTATAAAAATGCACTGATTACTGTGTAAATGCCATTGGCAGTGAAGGGGTTAACCTGCAGGGGGCGCTCTAGGGGTTAACTGTGTTCCCTGGGCGTGTTCTAACTGTGTGTGGGCTGCCCTAGCAGGGTAAGGGAAGTGATCACAGCTTCCATGTAGAGGAAGGCTGTGATCACAGCCCTTCTCCCTCTCACAGAACGGAGGTCCGTGTTTACTTACACGGACCTCCGTTCTTTCAGTGCAGGGGGGCATCGCGGGTAGCCGGCGGCAATCGAGTCCGCCGCACCCGCCTCCTGGCCCCCCCGCCTCCGGCGGTGCGCTCACAGTGCACTATCTCGCAGCCGCCATCATATGACGGCGGTTTGCGATATCGAGCCACTTTGTCGCCGTCAACCTGCGGTTGACGGTCGGCAAGTGGTTAGTTAATGATAGATCTCTGCTAGGAAGTGAAGACCGATATACCACAACTGTTTAAGCAAAGTATTGAATAGGTAGCCAATAATACTAAAGCCTAACCTTTTCTAAAATTTAAATAAAAGGGGAAAAAACAAGAATAGTGCACCCAACTGAAATAATAACACCCACATAGCCTTAATCAGTAAAAAGTCCTAACTCTTAAGCGCTAATATGTAAGTGCAGTCACCCATAATATCAAATCAGAATCTTATACTGGTTTGACATCAGTAAAGTGAATTCTAATGGGTTGTGCACTTAAGAATTAAGAACTTTGATTGAAAAAGGCCAAGAGTCTCTTTTTCTATTATATATTCTAGATCCTTTAAATTGTAGAAACAAGTAGAGAACTTTTTACGCATGTCTGCGTATACATTCATTTAATATATTATGTAAAGTTGTTGTCTGGCTGTAGGTTTTCCTCATCCATTAAAGCTGAACACCAGGAAAATCCAAAGTTATCCTTGCAGTGTGGCTCCCTCTGCATCGCAAGGGTTAAATGCTTATTTTTGTCTTAGGGCCCTTTTATACAGGGGTCCGCCTGGCGTACTCTGCTTTGCACAGCGGGGGATTGAGCCACTGATCTCCGCTGAGCAGGCAGATAACAGGTTCGTCTCCGCTCACTGTGCAGAGACTGACTTGTCAAAGTCCTGCTCTCCTCTATAGGGAGATCAGATGAAAACAGACCGCGTTTTCCCCATAGAGGAAATGGGGACAGCTTTTTTTTTCCATATATTTTTATTGAAAGTTTTTCAAAACAAAACAAAATATGATGTAAAAGTTACAATCAGTCAAGAACAACATTTTCAAATCTATCAGAAGTGATAAACATATAAACATGCTGGATTTTACATATAGTTGCTGTTTCTAAGTAAAAAGAACATATCTGTATCAATCAAGAAATATGAGCTTTTAGGTCTATATCTTATTGGTTGTAGTAGCCATGATTCCAGCTTTCTGGACACCCCGTTGGGAACCAACTGTGTCCTGGTGTGGGTATGGCTATACTTTGTGGTTATGTAAGAGTCATTCTGGATGTTTGAAGAAACTGCAATATTTTGGTACTTAATTATGGCGTAATTAAAATATTCATTTTTAAACAATTGGTTTATTAATAAGGTTTCAATTTCTCATGTTCTCTTTGTATTGAGGTTTTCATCAAGGGGTACATATAAGGTTTTCTTGATAGTGTGAAGATATGATGTTTGAGAGGAGATACTTTGTGGAAAATAGATTTTTTTGTGCCGCTGTTTCTGATGGATATCTTTCAGATGTCTAGGAAGTGGAATCTCTATTTAGAGAATTTGAGTAGTGAGGGACAGATTTTTGTATTTTGTTTTTCGTGTCTTGATTATCTTGTGGTTGCAGGATCATGCGATTTTTTGACTCTACTTCTTTAGCCTGCTCCCTCCCCCTATATGCTTCCTTCCTCTATGTTCTTTACCATTTAAATGACCACTAAATATTAGGTTGGATTAGCTCTGAGGAAGGGGGTTTGTACCCCGAAAAGCGTCAGCCATCCGATCAAGTTTGGCCCTGTGACGGGCACATTTGAGATTTATGCATACTCCTTTTATTCGCTTTTCAATATCAATTTGTCTTGGTAGATGTAATAAATGTGATAATGGTAATGCACAAGGTGTTTGCAGCCTCCTGTGTTTTTTGCAGTTTACCAAAAACTGCCTATGCAGGTAACGGGAGCCTGCAGAAAAAAACAACTGTACAGCTTTGACTAAAATTAAATAATGCCCTGGCTATAGGTGTAGAAATGTTATGTACCTCATGAATAGTTGAAACACTCCCAGAGATAGCATCATCCTGTCTCGCCTTGTTGCTAGGAGGTTGCTAAGATGCTCCCAGCTGTTACTGCTAGCCTTCAGCATCAGAGGAGTGAGTTCTAAAAACTCTAAACATGCGTGGTTCACTATCTCCTCTGTTGCTGCATTGATGAGCACAGAGCTACTGTGATGGGGAGAGCACATGTAAGGGCGTTTGAATCAGAAAAAGAGCTTACTCCTGTGATAGTGAATAGAGTGAGCAGTAACAGCTGGGAATGTCTTAGCAATGTCCAAACAAAAAGGCAAGATTGGGGATGCCATCTCTAGGAATTTTTCAGGCTGGCTTTGAAAGGTAAGTGAATGACCTGCACTTACAGCCAGGGCATTATCCAACTTTAGTCAAAGCTACACAGTTTGTTTTTGCCTGCATAAACACTTATTTGGTAAATGTGAGCAAATCTTTTAACCCTTGCCACCCTGGCACCTCGAGTTCTTTTTTTCTCTCTGATGCTCTGGGATGTGGGCAGGCACCTGTTGTCCACACTTAGGGCCCTTTCACAAGGATGCCTCCATTTTGCCGGACTTGACATGCTCAGCGGGGGATCGCTCCGCTGATCCCCTCTGAGCAGGCGGATGACAGGTCCGTCTCCACTCACTGTGCAGAGTGGAGATAGACCCAGTCCCGCTCTCCTTTGTGGGGAGATTGGATGAAAACGGACTGCTTGTCCTTTTTCATCTGCTCATATCCAAAAGTAGGACCACCATCCATCTGGATTTTGCATACAGGATTGGATTGGATAACGGCAGATGTCAACGGACATGTGTCCGCAGACATCCGCCGTTCCATAGGGGTGAATGGAGGGCCCAATCAGGTCCGCCTGAAAAACTGACAGGTGGACCTGATCGGACAGCTCGTGTGAAAGGGGCCTAACAATGCAGGACAGCTGGAAAGGGGCCTGGATAGGCAGACAGACTCTGAATTATTCTCTTCTGCTTGGCACAGGGGAGAATATAACAGGCGGTTATTTTAGTGGAAAGCAACAGCCAGATTTAAAGTTGTCAGCAGCAGCCAGACTGTACCTGGTTGGTGCTGTGCCAGTCAGATGACTAAAAAAAATCAATTTCAGAAGAGCAATTATAAATATCAAATAACTGTTTTACAGATTCCAATAAATCTTTATTGAACATCAAATCAAATGTGTATTATTTTTTGTGCAATAATATGCTGTAGGCAAGGCCAGAGATGATTGATACTAGCTTTCATTTTGTTCAGATAACATCTGCATCCAAGGCTCTTTTTTACATTTGAAATATTTAATACTGATTTATATTAAAACTAAGCATTTTTGTGAGTTTCTTAATGAACGTAATCAATCAGTATACTATATCCCGCCCCCATAGTTTTTAACAATAGGAGGACATGGAGAAAAGGGGAAGGGGGAGTGTAATTTACCACTGTGCATATGCTCACATGTGGCACTCTATAGTCATGTGGGCTGCACAGAAACGAAAAAGGAAGAAGGGAACTGAAATTGAGCATGCTTAGTAGAGGACACCAGCTGGTCTACACAATCTCAACCGGCAGTGGGTACACAGAGAATATGGGCGGGACAGCTGAAGGCAGGATCAACCAGGTATATTTCACTCTACACAAAACAAATGCTTTAGTGGGTATGTCAGTGTGCACACTCTGTTACAGAACATGTAATTAGAGTTTTTCATAGTCTGGGTTTAATGACACTTTATTTCAATATAGGTTTATTGAAAAATTTCAAGAGTTTTACAATGACATGACATTATATAGGAATGATACACATTAACATTTTACACTATGAACATGACGTAAGGATATAATAGTAAATAACTGGAACATAAACATAATCACTCATGCATCATCTCAGTTGTATAGAAATTATTACTAATCATGAGTGGTGTATGATTTCAAATAGTGTAAAATCATATTTCTTGAAGTGATCTAGAACATAGTATTTTTATTGAGATAAGTAAGGGAAAAGGTTATGGATTGTAATCTTGGAGTCAAGGTTAGGTTCTTAATAGTATTTCATATCATTTGGTAAAGTGGGTCGGGTAAAGGGTGGGACAATTGGGAATTAGCCTGAGTTTAGCAGATTAGTGTAATTCTCAGATAGTTTGAACAGGAACCAAGGTCTCCACATCTTGTGAAATTGGATTGTGTTTTCTTTCCTGATTGCAAGAGTTTCTTCCATCTTGTATATCTCATTCATTTTCATTATCCGATTTTAAACATAAGGGGTTTAGGTTGATTTCCAAGCCAGTGGTATGAGTATCTTTGCTGCGTTTAGCATATGCCTTACCAACGATTTTTTGTATTTCCTGTATGATAGAGTATTGATATGTAAGAGGCAAAAGGCTGCATCAAATGTAATATTTGTCTGTGATAAGTTTTATCCATTCCTTAATTTCAGACCAGAATTTTTGTGTTTTATGACAAGACCAACAAATATGTATAAAGGAACCCACTTTTTGATGGCATCTCCAGCACATGTCTGATTCCTTCGGTGACCATTTCTTTATTTTCGCTGGTGTAATGTAACATTGGGTGTGAATTTTGAAAGATGTTTCTTGCATGCAGGTGCTTAAAGAGCATTTATGGGTAAAGACACATGCCTTCTCCCATTGTGCTTCTGTTATTTGAATATTTAAATCTTTTTCCCATGTTCTTTTATATTTGTCTGTAGTTTCAGAGCATGGTTGAGAAAGCCATTTGTATGCAATTGAGGTAGTGGATTTCGATAGTAGCAGATTTTTTCAAGATTCGTTAGTGGTCTTGTCTTAATGACACTTTAATCACAATAACGAACATCCATTAAGTGCCATCAAAATTCCTGTATATGTTTGAGTAGTCTTTAGCTTCACATCATTCACTAAGTTAGGTGAAAATTCATTTTGCCAAGTGAACATGTTCTACTTATTAGCTTCTGATTCTTGACTTTTTTTTTCTTTCCCTCTATCCATTTTTGGAAAGGAAAAACTTACATATCAAATTCCCTAATGATAAATACACTATATTACCAAAAGTGGAACACCTGCCTTTACACACACATGAACTTTAATGGCATCCAGAAGCGCATCTGTGAGGTCAGGCACTGATGTTGATGAGAAGACCTGACTTGCAGTCTCCGTTCTCATTCATCCCAAAGGTGTTCTATTGGGTTGAGGTCAAGACATTCAAGTTCCTTCACCCAAAACTCACTCATCCATGTCTTTATGGACCCTGCTTTGTGTACTGGTCCAAATCATTTGGTGTGGGGAGGGTGGGGGATTATGGTGCGGTATTGTTTTTCAGGGGTTTGGAAGGTAACTCTTAAGGTGTCAGCATACCAAGACATTTTGGACAATTTCATGCTCTCAACTTTGTGGGAGCAGTTCTGGGATGGCCCCTTCCTGTTCCAACATGACTGTGCACCAGTGCACAAAGCAAGGTCCATAAAGACATGGATGAGTGAGTTTGGGGTGGAACAACTTGACTGGCCTGACCTCAACTCGATAGAATACCTTTGGGATGTATTAGAGCGGAGATTGTGAGCCAGACCTTCTTGTTCCACAGCAGTGCCTGACCTCACAAATGTGCTTCTGGAAGAATGGTCAAACATTCCCATAAACACTCCTAAACCTTGTGGACAGCCTTTCCAGAAGAGTTGAAGCTGTTATAGCTGCAAAGGGTTGGCCAACTCAATATTGAACCCTATGGACTAAGACTGGGATTAAAGTTCATATGCGTGTAAAGGTAGGCGTACCAATACTTTTAGTAATATATTGTATGTTATAGCTAATAGATATAGAGTGTTTTGTGAAGAGGGAGAATTAATCACTATATTCTTTATAGTGTAGAAGTTTTCCTTTTTTATGGCTTTAGCAACTTCACGTGTTGAAATATCTGTGTAATTATAATTTAGCATTAGGGATGAGCGAACCTGACCAGAATTATTTTGTCTGTTTACCAAGGTAGGAAACATCACAGTTCCAAGTGGATTATGCTGCAATTTTATTATAACATGTAAGCTAGACTACAAAAATGTAATGTTTGTTCATATTATTATAAGAACTGTTTATTTTATTGTAGGTGACCAAATCTAATTACAAAATAATAATGTTCTTGACCTAATTGATTATATTGGGAATTTATGCAGGCCTACAGTTGATATTGCAAATGTTTATTTCTGTTTAGAGTGATGTGATTATCTGTTGGTACAGCATTTATTTTGTTAACCTAATAAAATGGCATGCTACCCATGATGCATGGGGTTAATGGCTTTAAATTGTAGGCATAAGGCAACAGGAAGATATTTACTGTTTGATTTATAGACTGCCATGTGATCCAAATAAATATTTAGCCTTTATTGAATTTATGAACTACAGTGCCTTGAAAAAAGCATTCATACCCCTTGAAATTGTCCACATTTTGTCATGTTACAACCAAAACCATAAATGTATTTTATTGGCATTTTATGTGATAGACCAACACAAACTGACACATCATTGTGAAGTGGAAGGAAAATGATAAATGGTTTTTCATTTTTTTTTTACAAATAATATCTGAAAAGTGTGGCATGCTTTTGTATTCAGCCCCCTTTACTCTGATACCCCTAACTAAAATCTAGTGCAACCAATTGCCTTCCGAAGTCACCTAATTAGTAAATAGAGTCCGCCTGAGCATAATTTAATATCAGTATAAATACAGCTGTTCTGTGAAGCCCTCAGAGGTTTGTTAGAGAACCTTAGTGAACAAACAGTATCATGAAGGCCAAGGAAAACACCAGACAGGTCAGGGATAAAGTTATGGAAAGGTTTACAGCATGATTAGGTTATAAAAAATATTTCAAGCTTCGAACATCTCATGGAGCACTGTTTCAATCCATCATCTGGAAATGGAAAGAGTATGGCACAACTGCAATCCTACCAAGACATGGCCATCCACCAAAACTGACAGGCAAGGATTAATCAGAGAAGCAGCCAAGAGGCCCATGGTAACTCCGGAGGAGCTGCATAGATCCACAGCTCTGGAGGGAGAATCTGTCCACAGGACAACTATTAGTCGTGCACTCCACAAATCTGCCCTTTATGGAAGAGTGGCAAGAAGAAAGCCATTGTTGAAAGAAAGCCATAAGAAGTCCCATTTGCAGTTTGCGAGAAGCCATGTGGGGGACACAGCCAACATGTGGAAGAAGGTGCTCTGGGCAGATGAGACCAAATTTGAACTTTTTGGCCTAAAAGAAAAACACCATGGGGTTGATTTGCTAAAGCTGGAGAGTGCAAAATATGGTGCAGTTCTACACAGAAACCAATCAGCTTCCAGGTTTCTTTGTCAGAGCTTAATTGAACAATCTGAAGTGAGATGCTGATTAGATACCATGCACAGCTGCACCCGTTTTTGCACTCTCCAGCTTTAGTAAATCAGCCCCTATGTGGGGCGGAAAACTAACACTGCACATCAGGGCCGATCCTAGAGTCACAGACGCCAGGGTGCAGAAATATTTCTGGTGTCCCCACATGGGCATGGTCATCTTTCTAACTCCTCCCCTTTACAAATGATTTTCTATGGCAATGAGTCAATGGTACAACACCTGAGGATAATACTCAACAGCTTATCACTGGTAATTCTAAACTTTTGAGTTGACAGTTTTTTCAGTAAGCCTAAACTGCAAGCATGCCAACCACATCCTGAATTTTACCAGCATTAACCACTTTCCGCCCATGCTATAGGTAAATGATGGCTGCAGCTCAAGCTTCCAGTGCCGGAAGGGCGTCAGTAGATGTCCTTCTGTGATCATGCTGCCCGCTCTGTGATCCTTCGGTCTCATCTTATCACAGAACAGGGTAAAGGACCAATCACAGCGGGCCCTTTACCACATGATCAGCTGTCAGCCAATAACAGCTGATCATAGCCGTAAACAGCAAACGGTTATCGGCTTTTTTCTCCTCACAATCAGTGCCACCTATCAATGCCCACAAGTTCCATCTATCAGTGCCCACCAGTGCCGCCAATCAGTGCCCACCAGTGCCACCTATCAGTGTCCATCAGTGCTGCCAATCAGTGCTCATCAGTGCCTCAACATCAGTGTCACCTATCAGTGCTGCCTATCGGTGCCGCCTACCAGCGCCCCCTATCAGTGCCACCTATCAAAGCCCATTAGTGCTACCTATTAGTACCCATCAGTGCCACCTATCAGTGCCCATCAGTACCACCTATCAGTACCTCCTCATCAGTGCTGCCTTATCAGTGCCCATCAGTGCAACCTCATCAGTGCACATCAGTGAAAAAAATGACCTGTTTGCAAAATTGTATAACAAGCTATGAAAAATGTTTTTTTTTCTAAATTTTTGTGTTTTTTTAGCAAAAAAAAAAAATAATAATAAAAAAATAAAAAAACAGTGGTGATTACATACCACCAAAATAAAGATCTATTTGTGTATAAAAAACGATAAAAATTTTGTTTGGGTACAGTGTTGCTTGACCGCGCAATTGTCATTCAAAGTGCAACATCGCTGAAAGCTGAAAATTGGCCTGGGCAGGAAGGGGGTATGAGTGCCCAGTAGGCAAGTGATTAACTAATCACAGCTCTACTATTTAGCAATGTAAGGAATTGGAAACAAGAAATAAGGAACTTGAATGCAGTAAAAGGCTACAGCTCCCATTGGCTCCTTCAACATTTCTAACACTGATCAAGGAAAACGAATCAGTGGGAACCCTGAGATTGTCACTTGCCACCAGATGCAGAGTGCCACCGCCACCTGCCATCAGATGCAGAGCGCCACCGTCGTCTGCTACCAGATGCAGTGTGCCACCGTCACCTACCACCAGATGCAGAGTGCCACTTGCCACCATCGCCTGCCACCAGATGCAGCTTGTCACTCGCCGCGTCACCTGCCACCAGATGAAACTTGTCACTTGCCACCGTCCTCAGCCATCAGATGCAGAGTGCCACTTGCCACCGTCGCCTGCCACCAGATGCAGCATGTCACTTGTCACCGTTGCCTGCCACCAGGTGCAGCTTATCACTTGCCACCGTCACCTGCCACCAGATGCAGCTTGTCACTTGCCACCATGGCCTGCCAACAGATACAGAGTGCTACCATCACCTGCCACCAGATGCAGCATGTTACTTGCCACCCATAGCCTGGCTCTCTCTCCCTCCACTTCAGCTGGGCATGCTGGGTGCTGCAGTTTCCCTATTAGGATTGTAATGGGCTTGCCAGTCCTCAGGACTACATGTCCCATGATCCTCCTTTCTGCATCTCCCCCCTTTCCCTGGCCAATAGGAGAGGGAAGAAATATAGTAGCTGTCCTGGCAAGCGCTGCTCTAAGAACAGCATGAGGAGGAGATAAAGGGGGGAAAGAAGAGCCTGCAGCTGCTCTCTCCACACAGAGACACGGCCACTCTCTTCGCTGCTGACAGAAGGAGGGAGGAGGGGGAATGGGCAGGAAACAGAGCCCTTTTCTGACAGTCACAACGATGGCTTGAACAGAGGGAGGAGGGGGCAGCACATCACCCTGAACACACTATCCCCACCATGAAACATGTTAGTGGCAGCATCATGTTGTGAGGATGCTTTTCTTCAGCAGGGACAGGGAAGCTGGTCAGAGTTGATGGGAAGATGGATGGAGCCAAATACAGGGCAATCTTAGAAGAAATCCTGGTAAGCCTCGTACACACGGTTCGACGGTCGTACGACCGAACGGACCAAATCGTATGTTGGCTGTTGTATCTAGCATACTGACTGCACTACACAATCGTACGACCAAAGAAAGAAAGTTCGGGTGCATGTAATTAGCGTCCGGCCGTTCCTGACTTCTGAGCATGCGTGTTTTGCACAATACAACTTGTTGGACCAACTTCTCTGTACACACGATACAGCGGTCGTATGACCGCTTGTTGGTACTACCAAAGTTTTCTAGTTTGCTCATACAACTCCCGTTGTACGACCGTCGTACGCCGGCTGTTCTACGTTAGTTCTACGTACGTTAGTTCGCTAATCACGCGTACTAACGATCTATTTCGCATACAACGGTCATTCGTATGACCTGTTGTATACGATCATCGATTCGTGTGTACGAGGCTTTAGAGTCTGCAGAAGACTTGAGACCGGGGTGGAGGTTCACCTTCGAGCAGGACAACGACCCTAAGCATGCAGCCAGAGCTACAATGGAATGGTTTAAATCAAAGCATATTCATGTGTTAGAATGGCCCAGTCAAAGTCCAGACCTAAATCCAATAGAGAATCTGTGGCAAGACTTTAAAATTGCTGTTCACAGACGCTCTCCATCCAGTCTGACAGAACTTGAGCAATTTTGCAAAGAAGAATGGGCAAAAATGTCACTCTCTAGATGTGAAAAGCTGGCAGAGACATTCCTAAAAAGACTTGCAGCTGTAATTGAGCAAATGGTGATTCTACAAAGAATCGACTTAAGGGGGGGGGGGGGGTTGAATACACTTTCCACATATTTATTTGTAAAATATGGCTTTGTGATACCACATTGTGATTTTGTGAGTATTCATTTTCCAACTTTTTTTATATTTCCAATAAATTTTTATGGTAATGCACTAGGTGCGTGCGCCTCCCTTCTGTTTTGTTTTTTAGTATCTTTCAGATCACCCTGTCCGAGGGGGGCAGCATACATTTGGTGTCCAATTCTTTGATGCTCCGGTTGCCTTTCACTCTGAAGGTCCTCTAGAGCTGGAAACAACTCTTTTCTTTTGTACAACAGTGCTCCATGAGATGTTCAAAGCTTGGAATATTTTTTTATAACCTAATCATGCTTTAAACCTTTCCACAACTTTATCCCTGACCTGTCTGGTGTTTTCCTTGGCCTTCATGATACTGTTTGTTCACTAAGGTTCTCTTCTGAGGGCTTCACAGAACAGCTGTATTTATACTGAAATTAAATTATACCCAGGTGGACTCTATTTACTAATTAGGTGACTTTGGAAGGCAATTGGTTGCACTAGATTTTAGTTAGGGGTATCAGAGTAAAGGGGGCTGAATACAAAAGCATGCCACACTTTTCAGATATTATTTGTAAAAAAAAATTAAAAACCATTTATCATTTTCCTTCCACTTCACAATTATGTGACACTGTGGCCCTGATTTACTATACCTCCCAAATCTACTCCAGCAGTGCCTTAAAATAACCCCCAATTAAAGGCAATTACAACTTCAGCTCTCACAAAAGGGAGTAAATTAACTCACATGCGGCGTCTATTTGCCTGTGAAGATGCCTCTCAGATCACGTTCTATGTGCCTGATGTTGGCTGGAATCGAACCTGTGATTTCAGAATTCCTCCATTTAATGCTTGTATGCAAGTTCATTGCCATAAAAAAAAAACAAAAAACATTACCACCCCTCTCTCTAATTTTAACCACTTCAGCCCCGGAAGAATTTCCCACTGTAGGACCAGAGCACTTTTTGCGATTCGGCGCTGCATCGCTTTAACTGACAATTGCGCGGTCATGCGACGTTGTACCCAAACAAAATTTGCGTCCTTTTTTCCCACAAATAGAGCTTTCTTTTGGTGGTATTTGATCGCCTCTGCGTCATTTCTGATCGCCGCTATAAACAAAGAAAGAGCGACCATTTTGCAAAAAAACACAAATTTCTTACTTTTTGCTAAAATTCAAATCCAAAAAAAAATATAAAAAAACATTTTTTTTCACTGTTTTTGGTCGATTTATATTCTTCTTTGTCACTTTTTTTTACAAAAAAATATAAAAAAAAACCTAAA
>BLSH010440458.1:731988-750177 GCA_018402905.1 Glandirana rugosa
AAATCTTAATGGTCACTATTCGACAACACATAATAGGAGTCCACAACATGGTAACTGAGTAACGGTATCTTTTAGTAAACATTACCCCTCCTCAATCTTTCTACCGGTACGGGTACACCCCTGTGGTCTTTATAAAGACGTGGGTCCGCAGACACTGAGATCCTAGCCGGGACTACACGTCACAATCAAAGGTGTTGATGGAATCAACAATTTGGAAAGGTGTTGAAATAGAGACTGGACAGACCACACAAGGAACCGGAAGTACTACGACAATCAAGTGATTCCAAGAGATATCTGAAAAGTGTGGCATGCTTTTGTATTCAGCCCCCTTTACTCTGATACCCCTAACTAAAATCTAGTGCAACCAATTGCCTTCCGAAGTCACCTAATTAGTAAATAGAGTCCGCCTAAGTATAATTTAATTTCAGTATAAATACAGCTGTTCTGTGAAGCCCTCAGAGGTTTGTTAGAGAACCTTAGTGAACTAACAGCATCATGAAGGCCAAGGAACACACCAGACAGGTCAGAGATAAAGTTGTGGAAAGGTTTAACAACTAAGGTAGTTGTGGAAACTAACACTGCACATCAGGGCCGATCCTAGAGTCACAGACGCCTGGGTGCAGAAATATTTCTGGTGTCCCCACATGGGCATGGCCATCTTTCTAACTCCTCCCCATTACAAATGATTTTCTATGGCAATGAGTCAATGGTACAACACCTGAGGATAATACACAACAGCTTATCACTGGTAATTCTAAACTTTTGAGTTGACAGTTTTTTCAGTAAGCCTAAACTGCAAGCATGCCAACCACATCCTGAATTTTACCAGCATTAACCACTTTCCGCCCATGCTATAGCTAAATGATGGCTGCAGCACAAGCTTCCAGTGCCGGAAGGGCATCAGTAGATGTCCTTCTGTGATCACGCTGCCCGCTCTGTGATCCTTCAGTCTCATCTTATCACAGAACAGGGTAAAGGACCAATTACAGCGGGCCCTTTACCACATGATCAGCTGTCAGCCAATAACAGATGATCATGGACGTAAACAGAAAACGGTTATCAGCTTTTTTCTCCTCACAATCAGTGCCACCTATCAATGCCCACAAGTTCCATCAATCAGTGCCCACCAGTGCCACCTATCAGTGTCCATCAGTGCTGCCAATCAGTGCTCATCAGTGCCTCAACATCAGTGTCACCTATCAGTGCTGCCTATCAGTGCCGCCTACCAGTGCCCCCTATCCGTGCCACCTATCAAAACCCATTAGTGCTACATATTAGTGCCCATCAGTGCCACCTATCAGTGCCCATCAGTACCACCTATCAGTACCTCCTCATCAGTGCTGCCTTATCAGTGCCCATCAGTGCAACCTCATCAGCGCACATCAGTGAAAAAATGACCTGTTTGCAAAATTGTATAACAAGCTATGAAAAAATTTTTTTTCTAAATTTTTGTGTTTTTTGTGTTTCTTTAGCAAAAAAAAAAAAAAAAAAAAAAAAAAAAAAAAAA
The DNA here is from genome assembly GCA_018402905.1 of Glandirana rugosa. Lineage (NCBI taxonomy): Eukaryota > Metazoa > Chordata > Amphibia > Anura > Ranidae > Glandirana > Glandirana rugosa. The sequence goes on from BLSH010440458.1 coordinate 733,496, forward strand.
AAAAAAACTGTGGTGATTACATACCACCAAAATAAAGATCTATTTGTGTATAAAAAACGATAAAAATTTTGTTTGGGTACAGTGTTGCTTGACCGAGCAATTGTCATTCAAAGTGCGACAGCGCTGAAAGCTGAAAATTGGCCTGGGCCGGAAGGGGGTATGAGTGCCCAGTAGGCAAGTGATTAACTAATCACAGCTCTACTATTTAGCAATGTAGGGAATTGGAAACAAGAAATAAGGAACTTGAATGCAGTAAAAGGCTGCAGCTCCCATTGGCTCCTTCAACATTTCTAACACTGATCAAGGAAAATGAAATAATCCTTCCAAAGGACGTGTTAGCACTTAAATCATCCCAACACCATGCTTCATATGGTGTCAGGATGATTGAATCAAATTATTTATATTACTACATTGTGATATATAATGAAAAAGTTCAACTCTCCATAATGCAGAATCAGTGGGAACCCTGAGATTGTCACTTGCCACCAGATGCAGAGTGCCACCGCCACCTGCCATCAGATGCAGCGCGCCACCGTCGTCTGCTACCAGATGCAGTGTGCCACCGTCACCTACCACCAGATGCAGAGTGCCACTTGCCACCATCGCCTGCCACCAGATGCAGCTTGTCACTTGCCGCGTCACCTGCCACCAGATGAAACTTGTCACTTGCCACCGTCCTCAGCCATCAGATGCAGAGTGCCACTTGCCACCGTCTCCTGCCACCAGATGCAGCATGTCACTTGTCACCATTGCCTGCCACCAGGTGCAGCTTGTCACTTGCCACCGTCACCTGCCACCAGATGCAGCTTGTCACTTGCCACCATGGCCTGCCAACAGATGCAGAGTGCTACCATCGCCTGCCACCAGATGCAGCATGTTACTTGCCACCCATAGCCTGGCTCTCTCTCCCTCCCCTTCAGCTTGGCATGCTGGGTGCTACAGTTTCCCTATTAGGATTTCAATGGGCTTGCCAGTCCTCAGGACTACATGTCCCACGATCCTCCTTTCTGCATCTCCCCCCTTTCCCTGGCCAATAGGAAGGAGAGGGAAGAAATATAGTAGCTGTCCTGGCAAGCGCTGCTCTAAGAACAGCATGAGGAGGAGATAAAGGGGGGAAAGAAGAGCCTGCAGCTGCTCTCTCCACACAGAGACACGGCCACTCTCTTCACTGCTGACAGAAGGAGGGAGGAGGGGGAATGGGCAGAAAACAGAGCCCTTTTCTGACAATCACAATGATGGCTTGAACGGGGGGAGGAGGGGGCAGCACATCACCCTGAACACACCATCCCCACCATGAAACATGGTAGTGGCAGCATCATGTTGTGAGGATGCTTTTCTTCAGCAGGGACAGGGAAGCTGATCAGAGTTGATGGGAAGATAGATGGAGCCAAATACAGGGCAATTTTAGAAGAAAACCTGTTAAGCCTCGTACACACGGTTTGACGGCCATATGACCGAACGGACCAAATCGTATGTTGGCTGTTGTATCTGTATCTGTATACTGACTGCACTACACGATCGTACGACCAAAGAAAGAAAGTTCAGGTGCATGTAATTAGCATCCGGCCGTTCCTGACTTCTGATCATGCGTGTTTTGCACAATACAACTTGTTGGACCAACTTCTCTGTACACACGATACAACGGTCGTATGACCGCTTGTTGGTACTACCAAGTTTTCTAGTTTGCTCATACAACTCCCGTTGTAAGACCGCCGTAGGTCGGCTGTTCTAATCACGCATACTAACGATAGTTTTCGCATACAACGGTCATACGTACGACCTGTTGTATACGATCGTCGACTCGTGTGTACGAGGCTTTAGAGTCTGCAGAAGACTTGAGACCGGGTGGAGTTTCACCTTCCAGCAGGACAACGACCCTAAGCATACAGCCAGAGCTACAATGGAATGGTTTAGATCAAAGCATATTCATGTGTTAGAATGGCCCAGTCAAAGTCCAGACCTAAATCCTGTAGAGAATCTGTGGCAAGACTTGAAAATTGCTGTTCACAGACGCTCTCCATCCAATCTGACAGAGCTTGAGCAATTTTGCAAAGAAGAATGGGCAAAAATGTCACTCTCTAGATGTGAAAAGCTGGCAGAGACATTCCTAAAACGACTTGCAGCTGTAATTGAGCAAAAGGTGATTCTACAAAGAATTGACTTGGGGGGGGGGGGTTGAATACACTTTCCACATATTTATTTGTAAAATATGGCTTTGTGATACCACATTGTGATTTTGTGAGTATTCATTTTCCAACTTTTTTATATTTCCAATAAATTTTTATGGTAATGCACTAGGTGCGTGTGCCTTCTGTTTTGTTTTTTAGTATCTTTCGGATCCCCCTGTCCGAGGGGGGCAGCATACATTTGGTGTCCTATTCTTTGATGCTCCGGTTGCCTTTCACTCTGAAGGTCCTCTAGAGCTGGAAACAACGCTTTTCTTTTGTACAACAGTGCTCCGTGAGATGTTCAAAGCTTGGAATATTTTTTTATAACCTAATCCTGCTTTAAACCTTTCCACAACTTTATCCCTGACCTGTCTAGTGTTTTCCTTTGCCTTCATGATACTGTTTGTTCACTAAGGTTCTCCTCTGAGGGCTTCACAGAACAGCTGTATTTATACTGAAATTAAATTATACTTAGGCGGACTCTATTTACTAATTAGGTGACTTTGGAAGGCAATTGGTTGCACTAGATTTTAGTTAGGGGTATCAGAGTAAAGGGGGCTGAATACAAAAGCATGCCACACTTTTCAGATATTATTTGTAAAAAAAAATTAAAAACCATTTATCATTTTCCTTCCACTTCACAATTATGTGCCACTTTGTGTTGGTCTACCACATAAAATCCCAATAAAACGCATTTACGTTTTTGGTTGTAACTTGACAAAATGTGGAAAATGTCAAGGGGTATGAATACTTTTTCAAGGCACTGTACGTAGCTAAGGAGATAATAATTTGAGCTATTATGGCTCACATTTTATTTCAGTGTTTAATAATTAGTTTTTTAATTATAATTGTTTTTTTTTTATAATCACAATAAATGCACAATAGTATACAGCTTGTTTTATTGTTTTAAAAACATTTTTCTTGACATGCTGAAATAATATTTTAGAATTTTTAGGATCATAAAAAATAAGTGTAGTTTAGAATGTCATGTTTTATACAACTAGCTTGACAATAAGAAAACATCATCAATGGGAATGGCTGAAATACTTTAATTCAGTAAGAGCAATCCATCTCATTGTATATTGGTATATAAAGCTGTAAAATGAGATGGACCCCCTATAGAGAGCATGTAACAGATTTCATATTCTCTATACACATACTGTATCCTCTATAAATCGCTCTTAGAAGTAGGAATAAAATTGCTTTCGTTTTCCAGCTCTTTGTGGACATGTAACACTTTTGGGATTAAGAAGACACAGCTGGATCAGAACAAGTCTGTTCAACGAACGCTTCATTCCAGCCAGAATATACGATATCACAGAAATTGTGTTTATGCTTTAAGTATTATTACAAAAATACACGAAAAGTCATGTTTCTTTTATCTAGCTCAATGCCTTATTCCTGGAAACATTGCCACAGGTTTTCCTAAGAAATCAAAGAATAGATGCAGTCTTGTAGCTCTAGAAATGTTGCAATGAATTCATGTGAGTATGTCATAAAACACTGCTCACGTTGTGCTTGTGACTTTATTAGTAATTGATATTGCTCTTGAAGCTTGGCCAACATCTGGATGTTGTAGTCCATATGTATGAAGCTATGGAATACCGTAGCATGAGGTCCAACACTGAAATGGATCTGGCAGGCTGTTCTCATTTGTTCATTTTCTTCCAATTTGTAAGTCCAGAATTATTTAAGATTAATAATAATCCATCTTGTCATTGTGGAGCACCCAGCTGTTAGCACATTATGCACGTTGGCACCAGTCCTTGAATTTCACCATTTTCTCATTTCATGGCTGCAAAGATTTATTCAGTCATGTTGTGCAGAAAATATATATCCATGTTTGGTTGAAATCATCTTCAATTATGCTTAGTAGTAAAAGAAACACAATTTGACAGTAAAATAAAACAAGTAGCATCAAATGAAAACTAGAGCAAGTCTAAGAGACAAGGGATGTTATATTCTATAAAGGTAAAAGGTTTATCTGTGTTTAATGAGAATTAAAAATTATGTTTTTTAATCATTAATTGTAAGGTTCTCATTTCACCAAGCATAACGTGTCTTTTAAGTCTACACCAATATATTAAATCTTTATAAAAAAAACAAAAACAAATGGCACTGAACACCAGTAGACGTCTTTAACAGGTTCCCCACCGCGCGCCGTCTTTTCACGGCGGCAGTCGGGGAGCCCTGCGCGAATCGCCATAAATAAGCGGCGATTTGCATTTGGCCATCAGGGGGCCAGGGGAGTGTGCCCGCGGCTCGGGCAGACCCGATGTCCGCCGGCGAGCCGCGATGAGCGGCTACAGGGAAAGAACGGGGAACCGCCGATGTAAACACGGTGGTTCCCCGTCCTGTCAGTGGGGCATGAGAGATCTACTGATCCCTGTCACTGGGATCAGTTAGATCTCTCATGCCCATGTTAGCCCAACCCCCCCACAGTAAGAACACACCCAGGGAACACAGTTAACCCCTAGATCTCCCCCTGCAGGTTAACCCCTTCACTGCCAATGACATTTATACAGTAATCAGTGGACATTTAAATTTCTGATGGCTGAATAAATGTCATTGGTCCCAAAAAAGTGTCAAAATGTTCCGACATGTCCCCCCCAATATCGCATTACCGCTAAAAATCGCAGATCGCCGCCATTACTAGTAAAAAAAAATAAATAAATAAAAACCCCAGAAATGAATTCTCACCATCCGTAAACGTGGCCACTTTTGCGCAAACCAATCAATAAACGCTGATTGCAATTTTTTTTATCGCAAATATGAGGAATTATATAAATCGGCCAAAAACGGTGAAAAAAAAAGTTTTTTTATATTTTTTTGGATTTGAATTTTAGCAAAAAGTAAGAAATTTGGGTTTTTTTGCAAAATGGTCGCTCTTCTTTTGTTTATAGCGGCAATGAGAAATGACGCAGAGGCGATCAAATACCACCAAAAGAAAGCTCTATTTGTGGGAAAAAAAGGATGCAAATTTTGTTTGGGTACAACGTCGCACGACCGCGCAATTGTCAGTTAAAGCGACGCAGCGCCGAATCACAAAAAGTGATCCAAAAAGTGGTCCTAAAGTGCGAAATTCTTCCAGGGCTGAAGTGGTTAACCACTTCAACACTTTCACCACCTTACTGCCAAGGCCATTTTTCACCTTTCAGCGCTGTCACACTTTGATTGACAATTACTCAGTCCTGCAACACTGTACCCAAATTAAATTATAATTTTTTGAGACGCATAGAGCTTTCTTTTGGTGGTATTTAATTACCATTTCTTGAGCCCCTAAAATGCCAGGACAATACAAATACCCCCAAAATTACCCCTTTTTGGAAAGTAGACAGTCCAAGGTATTTAGTAAGAGGCAAGGTAAGTTTAAAGTTGTAATTTGTTTGTCACAATTTTTTTGGAAAATTAAGAAATTACATTTTTTTTTTTTTTTCTACAATATTCTTTTTCATTGCACAGCATCACTATATGACTGCAGTATTCATCTTCTAGAATGTGTCCATGTTTAGTATAAACATTCTTAATACTTATACATTTCAGATTTTTCATATAAACTCATAAGAGGTTGGGAGCAATTAAGGGTTTGACCAGTAATATTAGGTAGTGTTGTCAGATGTGTGGATTTTAATTTTTAAAGTGAAACTAAATTCCCTTAGTCATCACTAATCATAATCCTTTTGCTTCTAGCATTAGTAAAAAGATAGGAAAATGTATTATATTTTCTAGTTTTAAACTTTTTTTTTTTTACATTTCTTCAGTTGGTTTCTGGCCTAAGCCAAAATGATGTCATACATTCCAAAAGTCTTCTAGGGCATTTTTTTTTCTTTCATCTGAAGGAGGGGAAGAGGGGCTTTCTCAGCTAAGCACACCATCCTTCCTGCATGTCCGAGCTAAGGGCAGATGGAATCCAGGAAGTAAATACTACATGAATCATCTGCCCTTATTGAAGATGGCCGCAGTTAGAAATGCTAGGGGGGTGGGGGGTTTCTTAACAAAATAAAGCATGAAGACATGGATGGATAGGTGAGTTTGCTTTGAATATTATCTGGAATATTATATGGGGTTCAGATAAGTTTCGCTTTAACCACCTAAGCCCCAGCCGCTGCAGTGTCATAAGCACGTACCTGATCTGAAGCTGAGATACTGAGAGAGGCTTTCTTGCGGCTGAATGTAGTATACCCCTGAAGGTGACAGAGGAGGTATAGTGTGTAAAGAAGCACGGGTTACCAGCGGTAGGTGTAGACTTGAGCAGGAGATACCTTGGGCTTGCTTGAAGTCGCAGCAAGAGGAAATACAAGTCTGTATTCACTGGTCTGAGGATGGGTGCTCTTTGAGTGCAGGGAACAGAATAAAAGCCCGGCTGGGGTGCACACACACTTGAAGGATAATCTGCTAACCGGTAGCAGGATAGTCCGAGAGTAAGCCGTGATCATGCACAGGTGAGCATCACTATATGACTGGTGTGGTGGTGATCAGGAACACTGACTGGCACACTCCCTGACTTTTTCTTTTTTTATGATTTTTTTTTTACATACTGTGATCGGAGCAGTGCAGTGTTACCATAGTAACACCATAGTATAACATAGTATAGTACCATATATTTTTTTTATACACTATGATTGCTTATAACAGTGATGATCACTGTTATAAGCAATCATTTTTACGAATGGCATTCATTCCTTCATTGCATACCATTGTGAAGCTGTGATTGGCCACAGCTATCACATGATACAGACTTACACTGCAATTAGCTCTGTCTGTACTATGTGATCAATGTGACCAATCACAGAGCTCAAATGTACCTATTTGTCATCACACCACAGATCATCAATTACACCCAATCCTTTAAGATCACATGGAGTGTTGTGATGTGATCATTCTACAATAAAGAATTGGACGTAAATGACGAATATTGTTGTCCTGGCAAATATGTACATTTGATCTGTGATGTTTCCAGTTCCACCTGGTTTTTGCTACAGCACCTGCTACTCCTAAAGCCTTATCCAGGAAAGCGTGCAATGGGAATATCGATACTACTCAATCACAGAGCTCAGCACAATAGTGCACAATGAATGGCTATGAAGGAAAGCCATTCATTGTGTACAAATGTCATGTGATTGCTGTGATTGGTCCCAGTGGTCACATGGTACTGGCACCTGCCCAGTACAGTGATCTGTCATCTGCTGTGTCTGGTGGACACAGCGGGTAACGGATTACGCCACAGCGTGGCCCTAGGGTGCGATTGAGGCGCATGACTGAGAGGATTTCATATGATGTCCACCCAGGATGGGAGAGCTCCTACTCTGACAATAGGCTGGACAGGAAGCAGTTAAATAATATCACCAGTACTAGCTAATACATTATTTACAAGTTAAAGTATGCATCCAGAAAACATACAATTTTTCAGGAACTAGCATACCCGTCTGCATATTTTTTCATTTTTTTATTATCCTCAATAAATGGTAAGGAAGGGTTGGCCTCAAAAGATCAAAAATGATCTTCCATAAATAAATTATACTTCAGAGGTTTGGACTGCTAGTGATATTATTTAAAGCTGGAGTTTAATCTGTTTTCTCTGGTTTCTTCCTTCCACCCTCAATATACTAATGGCATTTTTAAGAAGAGAGCTCTGTGGGGGGGATTGGGTATGCATACTGGCATAGCACACACCTGGAATCTGCACCCTGTACATAGCACACGCCTGGAATCTGCACCCTGTACATAGCACACACCTGGAATCTGCACCCTGTACATAGCACACGCCTGGAATCTGCACCTTGTACATAGCACATGCCTGCAATAAAGCCTGCCATTTCCCCCTTAAAAATAAATAATTGCGAGTTGTGGCTAAGCCCCTCCCATTCATGACATTGTCGAAAGGGGCGGAGCATGGGTTAACTTAAAATAATGCCCCCCCCCCCCCCCGAAAAAAGTTCTGCGGACGCCTATGTTGCTGTATATAGCTTTCTGAAAACATCACAGCACCCTGCCTCAGTACTACTTCTAGGAACCTGAGCCTGATGCAGGCAGTGGGCTAATTAATGGTTATGCAAAAATCAAAATGCTATGATAGGTGGGTGTCAGTTTGAAGGAGTGGGCAAGCTGCATGCAAAGAGTATATAAGGAGGATTCTTATGTGCTGCCAGAAAATGATAAAGTAAAAAGCTAATGCGACTGCAGACATCCACAAGTGTTCCCACACTAAGAAATAAAATAAAAAATAGAACAAGTGCTGCGCTGCTCAAAGTAACAATGTGAAATAAACTCCCGCCGGAGGGTCTAGAACACAAAAGATAAAAAAAATGAACAAACCTAAAATAAGTGCATAAAACCACAATTGAATAGATAAATAGATAAATGATATCACAAGACACATTTATTATTTATCTATTCAATATTGGTTTTATGAATTTATTTTAAGTTTGTTTCATTTTTTATATTTTGTGTTCTAGACAAGCCGGTGGCCATTTATTTGTTTCACATTGTTACTTAGAGACTGAGCAGCACAGCACTTGTACTATTTATTATTGCATTTGCATGCAAGTCACCCTAGGTAACACTCACATATATTGCCAAGAGTCCGTGACTGAAATAAATTAAATCCAATGAATGAAAAGGGAGGCTAAAAAGGCTGAGTGGGAAAGAGATAAATGAGGCTGGAGCTCCAGCCTAGAATGAGACAGGCTTTATCTGATGTGCTGCAGCTTCTAATGCACACTGTGAGAAGCTCACATTATGCATTAAAACCAGAGTAAGCAATTTCAGTACAGGAGAGGACTGTATGAAATTAAAGTGATTGCAAAGTCTGTTTTTTTTTTTTTCATAAATAACAAACATGTTATACTTACCTGCTCTATGCAGTCGGCTTTGCACAGAGCAGCCCAGATCTTCCTCTTCTCGGGTCCCTCTTCTGTGCTCCTGGCCCCTCCCTTTTATTAAGTGCCTCCTCAGCCAGCAGCTATCAATGGGGGGCACCCGAGCTGAGACAGAGCTCCGTGTGTCCATTCAGACATGGAGCCCAGACCTGGCCCCACCCCTCTCTCCCCTGATTGGCTGACCGACTTTGATTGACAGCCGCAGAAGCCAATGGCGCCATTGGCTTCTGTGTCTCAGCCAATTAGGAGCAGTGTCCCGGATGGCTTAGACCAGCCTTTCTCAACCTTTTCAACACCGAGCAACCCTTGAAATAATTCTCCAGTCTCGGGGAACCCCTGCTAAAAAGTAAAAATCTACAGCTCAGGATACATAAGTGCGATGGTCAATGGGAAGAATTACCCCTTACAGATAGCTAAAAAGATCAGTGATGTAATTGTGAATTTATCTGAGAGGTAGAAATTGATCATTGCTCAAGGAACCCCTAGCAACCTCTGGAGGAACCCTGGTTGAGAAACCCTGGCTTAGACATTCGTGGACATCGCTGGAGAGAGATGGGGCTCAAGTAAGTAATTTAGGGGTGCTGGGGGGCTGTTACACCCAAAAGGTTTTTTTTATCTTAAAGTGGCTGTCAACTCTGGACAACCACTTTAATCTACAGGTAAGCCTATAATAAGGCTTACCTGTAAGTTCCCTGCATATCTCCTAAATCTGCACGGTTTAGGAGATATACAGTGTAGTTGCATGTGCCGCGTCATCCGGCCCATACGCAGTAAAGAGCCGTTTCTTCACTGAGATTGTGTCACAATTGGCAGCTCCTGCGGGCATGCGCGGGAGTGACATCAGGCGACTCCGGCCTGTCATAGAGCCGGAGTCCGTGGCCCCGGAAGGAAGAGGGGCGGAAGATGGACGTGGCCGGGAGCGGGGGCATTGCGGTCTTCCAATGCAGGTAACTGCCACATAATGGGCTAATAGGCGATGCATACTAGCCCATTATGCTTTTACATTGCTGGGTAATAAAGAGGAAGTAAAACCCATAAGGGTTTACTTCCTCTTTAATGCATAGAAGATAAAAAACCTTCTGCCTTTACAACCCATTTAAAGATAAGGTTGGACTTCAGCTCTAACTTTTCTAATTCAAACAACACAAGCAATTATAGGAGATATAGTAAAACCACAGTATCTAGTTTACATGGTTTAAAGATTGCAAGAGTTAATTGTAAACCTAGCAGCTAAAACAATAGTATTTCTTAGATTAACTTCTTTGTAGTAATGTGATAACTAAGCTGGACACAAATAGCCAGTCATTCAACAACAGCAGTATTCATCTTCTAGAATGTGCCCATGTTTAGTATGAACATTCTTAATACTTATACATTTCAGATTTTTCATATAAACCCATCAGAGGTTGGGAGCAATTAAGGTTTTGACCAGTAATATTAGGTAGTGTTGTCAGATGTGTGGATTTTAATTTTCAAAGTGAAACTAAACTCCCTCATCAGTAATCATAATCCTTATGCTTCTAGCATTAGTAAAAAGATAGGAAGATGTATTATATTTTCTAGTTTTAAACCTTTTTTTCACATTTCTTCAGTTGGTTTCTGGCCTAAGCCAAAATGATGTCATACATCCCAAAAGTCTTCTTGTGCATTTTTTCTCCTTTCATCTGAAAGAGGGGAAGAGGGGCTTTTTCAGCTAAGCACATCATTCTACCTGCATGTCTGAACTAAGGGCAGATAGAATCCAGGAAGTAAATGCTACATGAATCATCTGCCCTTATTGAAGATGGCCGCAGTAATAAATGCTAGGGAGGTTGGGGGTTTCAAAGTGGTTTCTTAAAGTGAAGTTCCACCCTTTTAAAAGTCAGCAGCTATAAAAAGTGTAGCTGCTGACCTTTAATAATCAGACACTCACCTGTCCCATGGTCCAGCGATGTGGCCACCCGATACCTCGCTCCTCTCCCCCTCCTCCGTGTGGCGCCGGCATAGCAAGTGTGGGCGCCCAGCTTTGGCTTCAAAGTCGGGCATGCACTGCACGAGTGTACCTTCTGGGACCTGTGACGTGTCTCAGAAGATCGCCGGGAGGGAGGAGGGAGAGGTGAACTTCCTTCCGGCTCTGTGGTGCCAGGAGAAGAAGTGGAGCTGGGATTCTGTGAAAACAGGGTCCCCCCCAGAAAAAATTACATGTCAATTGTGGCATGCCAGGGGGTCACCTTCACTTAAAGTGGAAGTTCACTTTTGGGTGGAACTCCGCTTTAACAAAATAAAGCATGGATACATGGATTGATAGGTGAGTTTGTTTTGAATATTATCTGGAATATTATATGGGGCTCAGATAAGTTCTGCTTTAACCGCTTATGTCCCAGCTGCCGCAGCTATACTGCAGCAATGTGGCTCGTTCCCATGAACCGCTGTCATTGTACGTTGATCGTGGGAATGGGGCATGTGGCCGGAGCCGGGGCGTGTGACTGGAGGCCGCAATGTCCGCCGGCCACCCGTGATCGCACCACAGAGAGCCAGAATGGGGATCTGTCAGTGTAAGCAAACAGATCCCCGTTCTGGCAAGGAAGTGGAGAGAGATCTGCTGTTCCCAGTGATTAAAGCGCTGAGTAAACTGTTGGCACTGTATAATGATAATATTAGTAATAGAGAACAGCATTCTCTCTCTACCCCCAGTCAGTCCACTCCCCTCACAGTTAGAAACGTCTCCCTAGGGAACCTTAACCTTGTGATCGCCCCCTAGTATTAACCCCTTCCCTGCCAGTGACATTTCTAAGGTGACTGTCAAAAGTGTCCAATCTGTCCACGGCAATGTCGCAGTCCCGCTAAAAATAATTGCTGATCGCCACTATAACTAGTAAAAAAATAAAATAAAAATGCCATAAATCTATTCCCTATTTTGTAGACACAATAACTTTTGCGCAAACCAATCAATATATACGCTTATTGTGATTTATTTTTGGATATGTATTATAGCAAAAAGTAAAAAATATTGTTTTTTTCAAAATTGATATTCTTTTTGTTTATAGCGTAAAAAATAAAAACCGCAGAGGTGATCAAATACCACCAAAAGAAAGCTCTATTTGTGGGGAAAAAAGGATATACATTTTGCTTGGGTACAACGTTGCACGACCGCGAGATTGTCAGTTAAATTGACGCAGTGCAAAAAATGGCCTGGTCATTAAGTGGGAAATTCTTCCGGTCCTTAAGTGGTTATGTACTGTTCTGATAGTAGGTTGCTATCCTTGATTGCATTCAACCCTTGTTGTAAAGTAATGCATACAGGCTGTAATGAAAAACAATCGGATCCCCCCTCTAAGTCCCAAAGACACTACATCCACATCCCATTAGTTCAATACAAATCATAGTTACCAAATAGGGGTTTTCTGAGGTGTCAGTGCTTTATATTCAATGTAAGGGGCCAGCAAGGGGCAGTCACTCAACTAAAACCATGTATCTTTATAATATTTGCATAGAAATTCCATTCTTAAAAGGCTTTTAAAAAAGCAAAATATTTACAAAAAACAATATTTCATTTGTAAGTGAATATTCCACTGGGCGGTAGCAGAGGTTGTTGGAAAAGTTAATGCTGAAAGGAAACGAGCTTGGCGCTCGTGGGAGATTTTATCCATTTTCTATCTACAAAATGTGAGTTTTAATACAAAAGTTTTAAATAAACCTGATTTTATCAAAACGTTATCACACCAGAAGGAGTGTTTTTTTGTTTTTTATATACTTTTACATATGATGAGGGAAAATGTTTAAAGAAAGCCGGGACACCCCCTGGAAGAAACACAAGTCACTACAGCATAGCTGAGACAACACACACCGGAGACCAGTGTTGCCAACCACCAGTACATTTACTGACAGTTTGTAAAAATCAGTGATTGTTACAACTGTCTATAAATATCAGGGTCTGATAATTTGTCATGCTGTGCTGACTTTTTAAGTGTAAACCAGGCAAACTACTTGATATGGGTATTGTCAGTGTTTCCATGTTGTGTTTAAATATCAATTGTCTTAGTTTTTGATAGGAGTTCAGTTATTTTTCAAGTTGCCAGTAAAAAACGTGCTCCGCCAGTAAATTGTCCATGTTTTGCCAGTAAAAAACACTGCGGGAGGTTGGCAACACTGCCGGAGACCCCTAGAGGTCGTTGTGACACCCACAACACAAAGAAACCTTTATGTGCTAATATACTAGCACTTCTCAGGTGAGAGGCTAGTATCTATAAGGGTGTCACCCATAACACCAAAAGTCACTGAAAAATTCATTTATTGCACTACTCATACACCGGTGAAGGGAAGCACAATCTTCAATACCAGCTTGGTTCTTAGACATCTATCAATATCCTTGATGTTGAGACCGAACTTTATGTGTATACATATTTGATTATTTTATTGCAGTGTTTCCAGTCTGGGTGCATGCATACTTTCTCTCGGATGAGGACTACATATAATTATTTTCCAAAAGTAATATATGCCTCAGAATTCACCCAGGATCATTATACTGTGTTATATACATAAGCTATTTTATCTGTTTTATTTATTCCTAGGTGCCCAGCCTTGAGGCACGTGTATAAGAAATGGTCTTATAATTATATTATTTGCCTTCATTGAGCTCCAATCATTACTCTTTAGTTATCTGCTGCTGTTTACCCTCTGTATGCATGTTTTTTATCTGATATTTTACCAATAGCTCTCCACTATCTCTGACAGCATTTTATACAATTTCCTTGTATCCAGTGTGAGCTGCTGTTACTCTCACGTGTTTTAGTTATTTTTATAAGCAGTTCTCTTTTAGCATTGGTGGCGCAGGAGTAACAATAAAACTCTTTATATTGACTACCAGAATATACTGCAATTGCACCTGAAAGAACCAAGAAACACATACATTACATTGGAGCATGTTATCCTGGTGGCGCGGGTATCTTATTCATACACCGTAGGTTATAGGCTTATCCCTTCAGGTGATTAGAGACCTGAAAACCTATGAGGACACCCCCCCCCCCCCGAGGAGCCCTATAACCCTACCTTACTCACTGATTCCTCCGTTTTGTGCAATTTCTGTAGGTAATGGGCATTTTCTATCTGAAAAAGCAGATTTAAAGTGGTTCTAAAGCCATAAGGTTTTCCCCTTATTGCATTCTATGGTGAAAAACCTTATGTGCTGCAGAATCTCCCCCAGCCCCCCTTATTCTTTCCTGAGCCCAATGTGATCCAGCGATGTGCACGAGAGCAGCAACTCCCCCCTCACTGGGCAGAATTATAGCAGTGATAATAATTGTCTCCCACTGCTAATAATCAAATTCTGTGACAAGCAAGGAGGAGGTGGGGCTGAGCTGCCCCCTCTGTGTCAATAGACACAAACAGAGCATCTCGGAAGCAAGCCTGCATGGGTGCCCCCATGGAAAGTGGCAGCCTGGAGTGCCGGTGGGGGACCCCAGAAGAAGAGGATCGGGGCTACTCCGTGCAATACCATTGCACAGAGCAGGTACGTATGCCATTTTTATAATTTATTTGAAAAAAATGTAGCTATAATGTCACTTTAATCTGTGAAATGCATTACAGTTACAGCCACTATCAATCAAACCTTGTGGTTTATTCTGCCATAGATAATCGTTTGATGTGTATACTAAAATATCAGACACTGAATAGCTGAATGGTAGATGGCATATTTAGGGGAATATCCTTTTGTAAATGAAATATTGCTCCTTTTTTAGCATTTAGCTATGTTTAACCACTTTAAGATTGAGCCTCTTTTTGGAGTTCGGTGTTTACAAGTTAAAACCATTATATAAATATTCTTTTCTAACACCCTAGAGAATAAACTCAATGTCACACCGTATTTGCGCAGCGGTCTTTCAAGAGCGATTTTTTTTTTAATTCAGTTTTTTGAGTTAAAAAATAAGACAACAGTAAAGTTAGTCCAATTGTTTTTCCATATTGTGAAAGATAATGTTACGCCGAGTAAAATGATACCCAATATGTCATGCTTCAAAATTGGGTCCGCTCGCGGAATGGCGACAAACTTTGCAACTTAAAAATCTCCATTGGCTATGTTTGAACAATTCTACAGGTTAGCAGTTTTGAGTTACAGAGGAGGTCTAGTGCTAGAAATATTGCTCTCACTCTAACAATCGCGGCGATACCTCACATGTGTGGTTTGAACACCGTTTTCATATGTGGGCGGTACTTACATATGCGTTCGGGGCACTTTAAATTTTTTTTTTTAATTATTTATTTTACTTTTTATTTTTAAACTGCTCTTTTTTTAAAAGAAATGTTTTATTCCTATTACAAGAAATGTAAACATTCCTTTTAATAGAAAAAAGCATGACGGGACCTCTTAAATATGAGATCTGGGGTCAAAAAGACCTCAGATCTCATATTTACAGTAAATGTAAAAAAAAAAAAAATAATAATTTGAAAAAAATGACAGTGCAAAAAAAAAAAATAAGGCCCTTTAAGAGCATTGGGCGGAAGTGACTTGTGACGCCGCTTCCGCCCTGCCATGTTATGGAGCCGATCATCTCCGCCGCTACAGGGGGGGCCAGTAAGCGGCGGAGATGACTGGAAACCGTTATGGGGGGGGGGCACCTCTCCTGCTGCTGATAAAAGTGATCTTGCGGCAAAAGATACCGGGGTTATGGTAGCTATCTGCTACCAAAGCAACGGCATTCCACTTCAAACGGCCACCGTAAAATGACGGCGGGCGGTCTTGAAGTGGTTTTAAGAATGTCATTTCTATGTGAACATTATCAATAAAAGACATGGTTTTAGAGGAATGACTGGCTATTGCATTGATTATAAAATACACCTCAAATATCCCCTATTTGGCAACTATGTGTTCTGTAATGTTAAGTTCAAATCCATACCATGCCAAAACGACTTAGTATGCAAATTTAGTTAAAGTCTTCTGACGTGCTGATTGAGAATAACTAACTATCTTTACCTGTGGTAGATTGTCTGAGAAGTTGGAAGATGATGCAATTTCGTATCAGTTCAGTCCAATCAAGGAACCCTACAGGCATGTTGTGTACTGCTAACCTCTCATCACAGATCCATCAGTAAGGCTGGGTTCACACTAGTCCAATTCTCGGACCGACATGAAGAGCACAAGTTGCATTACCTCACAAAAACAATGATTCCCTATGAGAGCCGTCTTAACTGCTCCGACATGTGTTTTTCAAAGTCGGAACGACTTTGAAAAAGGTTCCTGTACTACTTTTGTCCGACTTTGATCCCACTTCAGCCCATTGAAAGGCATTGAAGTCGGATCAAAGTCGTATCAGTGTCTTCACTGATCCGACTTTGGAATGCGACTTGTGCTGTGGGGATCTTGAAGGGGAACTCCACACCATATTTTTAAAGAAAAAACTGGCATGGGGTCCCCCTCCAGGAGCATACCAGGCCCTTTGGTCTGGTACAGATTTTAAGGGGAACCCCATGCCGAAAAAAACAGCGTGGGGTCCCCCCCAAAATCCATACCAGACCCTTATCCGAGCACGCAACCCGGCAGGCCAGGAAAGGGGGTGGGGACGAGCGAGCGGCCCCCTCCCTCCTGGACCATACCAGGCCGCGTGCCCTCAACATGGGGAGTATGGGTGCTTTGGGGCAGGGGGGGGCTCTGCGCCCCCCA
>BLSH010440458.1:774866-809979 GCA_018402905.1 Glandirana rugosa
GTAATATATATACACATAAATAAACTGTAAATAAATATGTTAATAATAATAATAATAGTAGTAATAGTAATCATCATCATCATCATCGTCATCATAATTGTGGGATTGTTTTTATTTATTTATTATTATTTATTGGAATTGGGGGTTGGGATTGGATTGGAATTTCCTCTTCATATCGGTTTCGTACAAACCGACATGAAGAGGATAACTAGTGTCCTCACGTTAAACAAAACGTGAGGACACTGGGTAAAAGTCGTCTCTCGCCCGACTTCAGGCGAGAGACGACCAGGCCTAAAGCTGTGTAAGGGGCCCAAATATTTCTGATGGCAGCCCTGCTCAGGCTCTCAGCAGCTCGCTCAGAGGCTGAGCCGGGTATTGATCCAGGGACCTGGTGGATCCCGACTTCCATTGTCGCGATCACTTGGTACCTGGACTGACTTCTGTAAGGTCAGCAGAGAGCGGACTTCAGCCCGCTCTCTGCTGAAAATGGGTCACAGGAGTGCAAAACAAATTGCACTCCTGTGATCAATAGGAGAAGTACAGCCAAACATGCTTTGGCTATACTTCTCCTTTAAGGTTAGGTTAGGGTTGGGGGTTAAGGTTATTTATTATTATTTATTTATTTTTGTTAGGGTGTTAATACTACTGCTACTACTACTACTACTAATGATAATGATGATAATAATAATAATAATTGTATAAATAAATGTCAAATAAATACACATATATATAATGCACATAATCAATAAAAATAATAGATAAATAATACAGAAATTCAATAAATGAATACTAAGTAATAATAAATAAATAATTAACCCCTAACCTTAACCCCTAAAATAAAATAATATTAACAAATAACTAAACACCCTAACACAAATAAATACATATATATTATTATTATTATTATTAATGTATTTTTTTGTTCAGGTTTGGGTGTTTATTATTATTATTATTATTATTAATGATAATAATAATAGTAATAATATTAATAATAGTAGCAGTAATAATAATAATGTATTATTTATTAAGGTGAGGGGTTAATTATTAATTATTTATGTATTATTACATATTATTAATTTATTTTATTTATTTATGATGATTTTTAGTTATTTGTGTATATATTTTACATTTATTGATTCATATATTATTACTATGTTATTTTTAAATTGTTTTAATTCTGAGCAGAAAATCGCGCAAAAATGTGCGTCAAAACGCACGAATGCACACAAAAACACAAGAATGACGTGTTTCCATTAATTTCTATGGGAATAAAAGCGTGCCAAAAATGCTCAAATCTGCCCGATTCGAGCTATAATAAAAGCTCCAGAACTTTTTTGAGCTTCAGGTGTCTTGAAGTGGATATATGAACCATCTCCATAGAGAATAATTGATTTTTTCTCCTCCAGCATTTTGGAGCTTCGAGTTTCAAGCTACAAAGTGTTGAGGTGTGAATGGGGTCTAAGTTGGAAGACAGATATAATTTCAGCTTCATTTTGAACAATAAATATGACAGTTGAGCCAACTGTGTGCATTTTAGTTTGTTTATCATATCCATCTGTTTTAAAGTTTGTAACTTCTTATTTTATAAACTGATGTTGTGCAAAGTTTAAAAAATTAGGAGATGGGTCTGGCCAGGAATTAGAGCTTTGCATTGGGTGGGTGCTGGTATGTTGAAGCGAGCGTGTTATTTTTTTCTGCATAAACCATAAAATGAAGAGCATCCATCCACTCTTTTCTTCTCTGCAGTAATATTTTATTCATACTGGATCATTTCGGATTTAGAAGGGCTTCAGCAGCAATGTTTTCATTGTGAGAAAAATGATAATAGGATAAATGTATTTGCACAATGTACTTTCCAGAGAAAGTCAAACTTTTGCTAAATGAATGTTGCTGAAGACTGAACAGAAAGTACATTTTATTAGAAAATCAAAGTACAAAAGGCATTTTTTTTATTATTTGGAAAGTGTTGAGGGGGGTAGAATCACTGTCAGGTTTTTATTGCTAGAGAAAGAGAGGGGTGGGGTATCCGCGCTAAGCCTGATGTAAAAGTGAGGAAAGCAGCAGACCTGCGATCAAACCAATCGTAATAAGGATAGTAAATAAAGAGGAGTGGCGCTAACCTAATGAGTCTGGTTTGGGGTGGTCAGCCTGAGAGTGTGGTGCGACTGTGACAGGTTAACCGCTCAGATAGGGTTGGATTCTGAAGAACACTCCTATGATCTCAAATATAACCGCTACCCATAGGAATTTCTACTTAACTTCACAGTGTTCCTACACATCCATAAGAGAATATTAAAATACAAATTGAAAAAATTCGAATCAAGTCCAGCAATAAACCATTGTAGTTAGAAAGCAGCAAAAGCACAATCCAATGGGACAGTTTATCTGAGGAAAATTCAAAATGTGTAGACAGTTCAATAACGGATCTATGTGTTCCTGGATGGTGGAAAGATTAGTTCCATATGTCCGCTGTATACATCAAATCACTAGGTGAATCCTGGTCCTCCCGCCCAAGTGAATAAAGGCTTACCAGAAAGTTGACATATATACGCCCGAATATATGTTAGGATCCTGGATCATCCTGGTCACCGGAGGCCGCGTCACGCAATCCACTCACGTCCAGGGCGGTGGGTCCAGGTTTGGACGGTCCTGTGATGGTCCTATGATGATCTCCTTGTCCTCTTGTACGGTGTGGGTAAAGACAATCCTCCGCGGGGTCACACAGGAAGTGCCAGATCAGATCAACTCACATCAGGGTTATGGAAAGAAGAGCAGACTCTCCATAGTGTAAAACAGCCTCATTGAAGAGGAGCAATATTTATTGAAAAGTAAAAGTAAAAAGTCCACAAGCTCGTAGATGATGCACATAAAATGATAAAACGATAAAAAGTATCATGCAGCAATCCAGGGTCAGCAGCACCCGACGCGTTTCGTCCTATTAGACGTTGTCTGTGAGTTGATCTGATCTGGCACTTCCTGAGTGACCCCGCGGAGGATTGTCTTTACACAATATATAATATATATGTATATATATATATATATAATATATGTCAACTTTCTGGTAAGCCTTTATTCACTTGGGCGGGAGGACCAGGATTCACCTAGTGATTTGATGTATACAGCGGACATATGGAACTAATCTTTCCACCATCCAGGAGCACATATATCCGTTATTGAACTGTCTACACGTTTTGAATTTTCCTCAGATAAGCTGTACCATTGGATTGTGCTTTTGCTGCTTTCTAACTCCAATGGTTTATTGCTGGACTTGATTCGAATATTTTCAATTTGTATTTTAATATTCTCTTATGGATGTGTAGGAACACTGTGAAGTTAAGTAGAAATTCCTATGGGTAACGGTTATATTTGAGATCATAGGAGGGTGTACTTCAGAATCCAACCCTATCTGAGCGGTTAACCTGTCACAGTCGCACCACACTCTCAGGCTGACCACCCCAAACCAGGTTTTTATTGCTGCCTGTGTCCCCATTTGGAAAATGCACTCTTTCTAGATGTCCTCATTACCATTGTCACCAGGAATAAAAGTGTGAGTAAATCCAAATGTTGCCACCAGATATTTCAATGGGGACACTTGTTCCCGTAACAACTGTCTAAGTGTTTCCCTTTTTTTTGTAATTCCTTTGTTAGGCAGTCAAAAGATTTACAGAACACTGGCAGTGGGTACAAGCCAAGTTACAATGTGACATCATATGGTGTACATTTATAGGGAGAACAAAAATGTATGATTTGTAAACATCATCTGTCGATGAAGCAGGTATATTAGTACAAAGCTGCCATAAAGGTCATGTGGAAAAGAGGGTAATAATGACATAAACAAGTATTACAGTTCAGAATGACAGACTCTTAATACAAACCCAGACAAAGGGTACATTTCATACCTAGAAGTAACTAGATCCAGGGTTACAACTGCAGGAAGAAAGCAAGCACCTCATGTTACCAACTGGACTTAATAGTGGACTAAAGATCACATATCGGAACCAAAAGGTACACTAAGAGAAGAGGGGAAAGGGGGGGGGGGGTGGATAGAGAAGGGAGAAGAGGAGAAGGAGAAGAAATGCAAGAAAGTGGAAAAAAGTAAGGAGTAGGCAGGGGGTCAACGGAGAGGGAAAAACAGAGGGTGGCACCCTCTGGGAGAGGGGCACCTGTGTGCCAAGGCCAGTCACTCAATTGGAGAGAACTCGTTGAGATAGGCTTTAGTATATACAAAATGTTGCTAAGGTCTCCAGCTCTCCCGAAAGGCTTCTTCTATATTTCAAAGGGTAGCTGTAAGGTTCTCCATGTCCCTAAGTTCATTAATTTTAGAAAACAAAGAGACTTAGAGAGCGGAGCAGAATTCTGCCAGCGCAATAGTATGCAGGCCTTAGCCACATTCAGCAACTGAATGGTAAGGGAGGCCTTGTATTTCTTGATAGACCTCACCAACAGGTGCAGCAGGCACCCGGCAGGGTTTCTGGACACATCAAACCTTGTAAGCTATTTAATTGTACTTGTCACCTCCTGCCAAAAAGGCTGGATTTTAGGACATTCCCATAAAATGTGGATCATCATGCTTCCTTCCCCTCCACACCTCCAGCATGAGCTTGGGACCCAAGGGAATATCCGATTAAGGGTGGTGGGGACCCTACACCACTGAGTAAGAATTTTATACCCCGTCTCCTAAGGCAGAGTTGCTATGGAAGATTTCTGTGCGAAATTAAGAATCTTCTCCCTTTGTTTGTCAGTGAACTGGACGCCCAGATCTGATTCCCATTTAAGCAAGAAGGGTGGGACAAAACCCGACGCAGGACAGATTAAGTCAGCATACAGGATCGAAAGGTAGTGATGGGTTGGCTCCCTCCAATGCCACAAACTCTCCAACTCCATAAGTGGGCGGGCAATCTCAGGGGAACTAGTAAGCTTCCAAAGAAAATGACGGAGCTGGAGGCCACCCTCAAATCTGACAAAGAAAGAGTGCCTATGGGCCCCAAGGTGTCCATTGGGTGGAGATGGCCACTGGACAGGAAGCATTGTAACTGAAGCCCCAGAGCAAACTCGGGGTTGCCCAAAATATGCACCAAGGGGGAGGGTAACAGCAACACAGTGAAACAACGGAAGAATTGCAGAGAAACCAACAAAGTACTCCCAAGTGCAGGATGGACACTAAGATCTCATGGGAGCAGGGAGGCTATCCACAGCCAGCTCTTAGCTGTATCCCCTGAATCCTCAAGTTCCATAGCCACCCAGAGCTTGGCCTCCACATGGCAAAACCAGTCAACCAGCCTGGTAAGGTGAGTAGCTTTGTAATATGCCCAAACATCAGGGAGACCCACTATAATCCCCTCCAATTTTTGTTCAGTCTACAGGCCAGGAAGTGTAGAGAAATCCCCCTGAGATACTAATAAAAGAAAAAAACTTACTGCATTCTTACCTCTCTTCTCCTGTAGCCAAAACACATACCGTTTTGGATTGAGATAAAGGGTAAAGTCTCTGTATTGGTAATAGTTTGATGATATGTAGAAGAAATAACTTCACAAACATACAGTATGTTGTATGAGATAAAGTAGAACTTTAAAAGTCTGTATGCAGATCCAAACAGCATATAAAATATGTAAAATAAAACAGGGGCAAGGGTGGCATGGCGACATATGAAAGCTAATAATCTCTATTAAGCTTACAGCCTAACACCAATAATATGTTATACTGCATCTTTTCAGTTCTTAGATGTGGTGGCTGCATTCGTTTCCTCTTTTAAACATTTTTTCCCCATTATTTTCACCTGGCGATCTGCAAATAACACACTTCCTGGGGTGACAAAGCTCTCTCACTGTACTGTATCTATTGTGAACGGGTGGGGTGAAGTGGTGCATGTGATTTCCAGGAAACGTGTGACTCAAGACTGTTTTTTAAGGGCATGGCAGCCCATATTTATTAAAAGAAACAAAAAAGTTTGAATAAACAGTAATCTTCCTTCACAGGGGGTTCCACCATCATTGTATAAACATACACTTCAGCCTGCTGGCTTTCTCACTGTCAGCTTCATGCTGTTCGGTGAAACAAACGTTATTCAGCCCTCCCAGGTAGTAAACGATAGTCAACCCTCCTGGCTGGTAAGTGTAGCTCTCCTGCTTAGGCATTCTTTTTCAGGCCTTGGTCTGTCTCCCACAGACCAGATGCTCAGTAACTCGGTGCTGGCATGTAGTAGCCTCACAGACTACATCTGCCTCCTGCAGACATGCATGCTTTGGCTGCTCCCATTCAGCCTCTGACTCCTGCAGAGGAATGGGAGTCCACATAACTCCCATGCACAGACCTACTGTCTGTTGGGTGGGGCCCTGAGCCATAGTCAGGCCACAACTAAATAGCCCAGCACACAGCTGTGCAATCATCGTGCCTGTCTCTTCAAAATCTGGTAAACCAGCACTCTGCCAGGTAGCACAGTGTCCCACTGCCACATATCCTTTCACTTTGTTTCAAACCAGAGGGAGGAACACAAACTCGTCACTATGGACGGGAAACCTCTGTGCCAGCCATTAGCTGCGTAGGCCCAACTCTTTTCCGGGTATGTTTCCACCAGCACTTCACCTTGGCACCTCTGTGCCAACTATCAGCAGCAGGAGTTTTAACCTGCCCAACCTTCTCTCTAAAGGGGCACTCCACCCACGGCTTATTCCGGGTGCGTTTCCAGAAGTTCTTCCTGACCCTTGGGGTCCCACTGATCTCTCTGTCATCTCATCTACCTTCTGGCCCTGGATTCCTATCACCTTCCCCAAACCTACTCTCCCAGGACTGTAGGGGGCCTAGTTCTACACCCACTTTCCAGAACTGACCTCCACCCAGCACTCTCTGGCTTTCAGGTTTGCTAATACTTGTGCAATTTCCCTGGGCAACCAACTTCTCAAAAATGCACAATTCAGAATTGTCAACTCCACCAGGAACTCTTGTCCCATTGCTTGCTAGGACAGTGTCTGAGGAGGGACCATCTGCAGGTGAGTGGTGACTCTTTATGGGACCTTCCTACAGGTTCACATCGCCCCCTGTTGCCCAACACTCCATCAGTGAATGCTCTTGCAACAAGCATTTTTCAACACATTTTTTCACACCAGTCTCTTTTAGCAGATCTGTCACCGTTGGTATTTTCAATACCTCTGACCTGTCCAACAGTGCTCCAGAGTGCCTCTCATGCACAACCTCTGTATGCAGCGATCCAGCGCACTGTGAGACAAAATTCAACATGGGTTTACTCACTTCCCTGTTACAGTTACCTACACTGTTATTTCCTGTCAGAGTGTCTCAGGGTACCTCAAAATGCACCTTTTTGTGAGTGATGGACAGAATTCCCACTACTGCCACGTCTGTTCCGGGTTCTTCCTTCACATGAGGTCCAGTGGGTGAGACAGTACACGTGTCATGTACCAACCACTGCTCAGCCGCACCTTGGACCGCACCAGCAGGAATGCTCCTCATCACACCAACATACGGAGAGAATTTCACCATGTCTGTCATTTCTGATTCCTCTAGCAGTTCCACTGAGCGCCTTCCACTCACAAAAAATAGTGGTGTATCCTCGCGCTACTATGAGACTTCTATAGTGTTTGAGAGGTTGCTGCTGTACCTACTATATGACGATATAGAAAGATAGTGTTTGAGAGGGGAATGGTACTGCGCAGCCTCAGATGATATCTATCTGTGTCAACCCTTTCAATAATATTGTACAAATGGTGAAATGGCAGAAAATATTCTGTGATTATTCACTTAAAATGTGACTCATACATATAAAACGTTCAGCGTCAATGCATAAAAAATGTGACCAATAAAATCTTCAATAAAAAATGTACATTTTCATAGATTATATAAACCAAGGAATTTAGTGAAGTGATGTTATCGCAGTAAAGCAGGTGTAAACATATAAAAACACAAATGTGTATAAAAAGTCCTTGTAACATAAATAAAGTGCTTGTAGTGATATTCCAGTGACTTGTGCTCAGATAGTCCTTATAAATATTCGTGCTCCAAACAGGTGAAGGATGCCTCTTTTGCAGGGGGATAGGTGTGCTACCCCAAAAGGATTCCTTTATAAAGTGCTTCAAGCGGGAAAGTGCTCATAGAATGCTCACCTCTATGGCTTGGTGTATGTGCACATCAAGGTTTCTTTTTACGGATTCTGTTTGATCGTTCCACGCTCTCTTAATCCTGATCCTGATCGTCATCAATGCTCCCACTGTCCGATCGGTCGCACTCCTTTGAGTTGTATAAACTCAATGCCACTCAGGAAGGGGGGAAGATAAAAAGGCTTCCATAGTGTAGTATTTAAAAGGGAATACTTTATTGTGTCCAAATATAGGTATTTTAACCAAAAATATAAAATAGCAAAAAACGATCAAATAACACAGTGGCGTCTGGGCGCCTCTCACTGTGTGTCCAGCAAGCTAAAACTCTGCCTACGCGTTGCGTCACCTCACGTGACTTCTTCAGGGCTGCTTTCCACTCACAGCTGCTACTGGAAGCACTCTTGCAGAGAACTGTGAGACCACTTTCCACAAAAGTAACCAACATTGCAGTAATTGTTTCCAACATTTGCGATCTCTACACAGTATAGCCTGCAATATCGAGCTCCCATCAGCAGTACGCCGTGGTACCAGTTCTCCAATCACAGGCAAAGACGGCAAGATATACACCGGCTGTACATTCCATTTCATTAAGCATATCTGTCATCCCAAAATACACATTTTTCTCTGCATGCATTGTGGACACAATTTGTGCTGTGTGTTTACACTTGCTCGGACCTTCAGACATAAGAGGGTTAGTTTCTGTAACAGCCAATACACCTTGGCCTTTAAGCTGTTCCGGAGACACCTCTCCTGGCACAGAAGCCATAGTGTCCACCACACCTTTAGCCCCAGAAATTTCATTCAGCATTGCAATTAGTCTCTTGGCTAAATCACCCTAACAAGTTTTGCTCTGTAGCACTACATCCGCCCAAGGAGGCATAGACAGATCAAGAGGCTCAACAGCATCTGAAAGACTGCCTTTGTCAATACCACACTTCTCAGCAACATTATCATGAACATTATTAGCATACCTCTGCAGTGGACACATTAAACACATCATCATTATCCACATTCCTGCCTTGTATGGGCTGCATTAGTACATTATATTTCCCCTCATGTGAAGGTTGCATTAACCCCTTATCACGCATTTCAATTTTAGCATTTGACTTATTCTCATGAACAGGTTCAAGTATCCTCTTATCCTTTAGAGCGGCATCCCAGTTTCTCCGGGCAACCTTTGGCTCCAACATACAGAGCTCCCTGGAGGTTCCGTGGGACACCTCTGCGGCCTTATCTAGCGTTGCTAGGGGAGAGAACATAATCTGCTTAAAGCGCCGCCACCTCTTTAAAAATTAAAATTCAGCAGCTACACATGCAGTAGCTGCTGACTTTTAACATTCGGACACTTACCTGTCCCGGAGTCCAGCAATGTCAGCACCGCCGCCGATCTTTGGATCGGCTGGTCAGGTGCAGCCGCGTCCATTGCGGGTAAGGGAACCCGGCAGTAGAGCCTTTTGGCTTCATGGTCGGACCCCTAATGCACATGCGCGAGCCGCCACTGCACTTTCTCACTGGCCCGGCAGCAGAGGAGGAGGGAGGAGGGGCTGCTGAGGTATTCGGCCGTGGCTTGGGCTCCCAGATGTGGGAACAGCACAACAGGTATCCTCTCCCCCTCCCCCCCGAAAGGTGCCAAATGTGACACCGGGGGGGGGGGGATTACATGAGCGGATGTTCCACTATTGGGTGGAACTCCACTTTAGCAGTAACCCCTACCTCATACTATTCAGAACCTTGTTCCACAGCAGCAATTTTGAATTCATTAAGCAACACCTTATCAGCTTTAACTTTAACACCTGCCTCCCCACTGAGCAGAGCACTACAGCAAGGCATGTCCTTTTTCGCAAAAACAGGGGATCTCCCATTTGGCATCACTTCCACTCCCATGT
This sequence comes from Glandirana rugosa, assembly GCA_018402905.1. Taxonomy (NCBI): domain Eukaryota; kingdom Metazoa; phylum Chordata; class Amphibia; order Anura; family Ranidae; genus Glandirana; species Glandirana rugosa. The sequence goes on from BLSH010440458.1 coordinate 784,861, forward strand.
GCACAGTCACATAGTCAGTTTTTCTCACACATGAATTTGGAACAGTCTTACCATTTCAGTTGGCCAGTGATGAACCCTACAATTGAGGGTGTAGTCCCTTCTTGGCTGTGCTCTCACAGGCTAATGCCCCCACATGGACAATTTACTGCCTTCTTGGACTCTCCAACATCCCATGCAGGTCGCACAGGCTTCCTGTTGCCAGGAGTAACAGCAGATCCACACATATGGTCAGACTCCTTACAGGATGCTTGATACTGTGCCCTCTTCTCTGGGCTGACCACTTCATACACACAGCCAAAATGTGAAACCACCGGTTTCTTGCGCTCTCTGTCACCCCCTGCAGGCTGAACCAAATTTTCTCCCGGTTGCCTCCTTTCTGCAAACAAATTTTCTCCGGTTGCTATGGGAGACCACATTCTCCCAGCTGATTTTTTCCAGCGCTCTCTAGATTGGATTGCTTCTAAGTAATTGTCATAATACTCTCAGTTATGACCCATCCCACGGTACACCCCTTGGTACTCCTCCGTCAGAAAAAGCTGCACCAATTCAACCCAGCAACCTCTGGGCCACCCTCGGTAGGAAGCAGTCACCTCAAACTCAGCTAAAAAATCCTCCACATGTTCAGAAAGCAACATATGAAGTCAGAAGCATGAATTTCTTCTTTGTTGCCATGGACAACCACACCCATCCTTTTCCCTTTGCTCCAGTGTGGCCAAATGCATCATGCACCAGTCTGTGGCTTGTTCTTTCTGTAACAACCCCTCTAGCCACAGGGTTTGGTCTCTCATCTCAGCAAACATTGCTTCCTTTTTGCCTTTTGACGGCCCCAACTCTGCAGTCATGCACACAACACTTTTTAACACAGGAAAATTTGGTGTACTGTCTCTTTAAGACTTGCAAGCAGCACACTTGTCTTTGCTCACACAGCAATAGAAATACAGACTCTTGACACTCACGGTATGTAAGTATCTGGACTAGCATCATCCGTGCCCGCATCTTCCACCATATGTGAATGGGCAGGGTGATTTAACTCAAGTGGTGCATGCGATTTCCAGGAAACGTGTGACTCAAGTTTTTTAAGGGCATGGTAGTCCATTTTTATTAAAAGTAATGAAAAAGTTAAAATAAACAGTAATCTTCCCTTGCAGGGGGTTCCACCATCATTGTATAAACAGACACTTCAGCCTGCTGGCTAACTCACTGTCAGTTTTATGCTGTTCGGTGAAACAAACGTTAGACAGCCCTCCTGGCTAGTAAATGATAGTCAGCCCTCCTGGCTGGTAAGTGTAGCTCTCCTGCTTAGGCCTTGGTCTGTCTCCCACAGACCAGATGCCCAGCAATTCGGTGCTGACATGTAGCAGCCTCACAGACTACATCTGCCTACTGCAGACATGCATGCTCTGGCTGTTCCCATGCATCCTCTGATTCCTGCAGAGGAATGGGAGTCCACATGACTCCCATGCACAGACCTGCTGTCTGTTGGGTGGGGCCCGGAGTCAGGTCCCAACTAAATAGCCCAGCACACAGCTGTGCCATCAGCATGCCTGTCTCTCCAAAATCTTGCATAAGCCAGCACTCTGCAGGTAGCACAGGGTCCCACTGCCACACTATGGAGGAGTAGTGTTGTCAGGCTGCCTGCCTTGTGCTGTTCCCCCGGCTGAAGCACCAGCTGCCACTGCAATAAAATACCTTCTTTGGAGCAATTATATTCCATGGTCATGTGATACTGATAACACTGCTGTATATAATACTGTTTAAAAGTGCAGACACCTCTTTATCGAGTTTTGTCTAAATAATGCTGGATGGGTTGGAAAAATTGTTATGTGACCCAGTTTGGCTTGAAAATCTATATATTTGTGTATCATAGCCATCTTTTTTTATTTGTCTAACATTGAAATAACTGTTATAAACAAATACAAGTGTTTTATTCACAAGCATATATATTAAAAAAAACAACAACATAAGAATGGAAGAACATATTGTAATTAGGAGACATTCTTAAAATAATCAATCATATTATAATCTATTTGTGTTTGTAAAAAAGATCAACTGACTTGTGAAACCAAATCAACACGTGTTTGTTGTAGCCTAGTTTTGTTTTATGTTCGTAATTCTTTTTCCAGTTTGGCACTGGATGCATCATGCCACACTAAAATGCGTTTATACACATCAAACATTGATTGGATGTTATTGTTTTCTGTCTATGTCATTGTACATGAAGGGTTTCTCAAAAATGTTGTCTGTCTGATTGCAATTACGACTGGGTAGCCAAACAGGAACATATTTTGGCTGAAGACAGGGATTGGAGGTTGTTCTGGGCTGCTGTAAGCTAACAAAGCAGTGTTTCAAATGTAATCCTAAAAGCAAAATGGTCCAACATTCAAAAGAGATAGCATCCAGCTATGTGAGTACAATGTTAGGATAGTAAAAAAAAAAGGAAACATAGTAATTTTATCTTCTGGCCCTAATAGGTATAAAAAAATATTTTTTCATTTCACATGATTATTGCTTGACCAAATACCTCTAAGAATCATGATGTATCATTTGTATGGTTTTATCTAAGCCTGCATAAATAAATTGGCCCATTACAGTAAACCAATATTCCCAACGTTTGTGTCTTTCAGAGTAATATACAGGCTATGATGGATCAATTTGCAAAGAGCACCATTATTCCCACATTTTGTAGGCCTAATTTAGGTCTCCCTTGTGTACTTTAAAAACAAAGTTAATCTTTTTCCTTCCCTATACATCAAGGGTCTCCAAACCCTGGCCCGTTTGTGTTTTTTCTCCGGCCCGCAGCTGGAAGGTCCTTCCCCTCACGCTCTCTCATGCTGCCACACCGTGCTTTAGGATCGATTGGCTGCTGGGACCGCCAATGTCCTACCTAGCAACCAGTGATGTCATCGGCGAGGCACCTCCCTGCGTCCTGCCCGCTGTTTGTATTAAAGATCCTTCCGCTCGTGTAGCAGAGGGCGGGAGTCGGGAGGTGCAGAACAGAAGTTGAGTCGTACTGAGGCCAAAGAAGAGAGAGCAGGTCGTACTGAGGCAAGAGGAATTGTGCTGAAGCTGTACATGTACATAACACACTGCTAATGGCCACACTGATTGGGAGACTGATGTGGGAGACTGATGTGGGGGACACTGATGTGAGGACACTGCTGTGGGGACATTGATGTGGGGACACTGCTGTGGGGACATTGATGTGTGGAATACTGCTGTGGGGACATTGATGTGGGGACACTGCAGTGGGGACATTGATGTGGGGACACTGCTGTGCAGCAGGGCTCCTCCATAGAGGACGCCAGTGCACCGCTCCCCCTGCTGATTTCTGAAAAAAAAAAACATAGGCCGCCGGTACATGGCTGTCCTATGTCTTTTGGGAAACTTGCTGTCTTTTGACAGCAAGTCCGAAAGCCCATTGGTCGGACTTTAAAGTGTATATATGTGTGCCACCAAAGTGCACATAGATACACTGACTGGCTCTGGCCTCATTCACTGGCCTCCAGTCAGTGACTGACTGGTCAGGTTGCAGGGTGGGGGCAGGGGCGGGACTGGTGGACATGCTGGTGCTTAGACTGCACGCACGCCTGTTATTCCCGCTGGTCGGCTGTGTGAGAAAGAGCGGCTGACTCCCCTGAGGTACTGTACTACTGTGCTGTGATACTGGCTGCAATACCTGTGTACTGGCTGCAATGCCTGTGTACTGCTGTGCTGTGTACTGGCTGCAATACCTGTGTACTGGCTGCAATACCTATGTACTGGCTGTATACTGTGATACTGGCTGCAATACCTGTGTACTGGCTGCAATACCTGTGATACTGGCTGCAATACCTATGTACTGGCTGTATACTGTGATAATGGCTGCAATACCCATGTACTGGCTGCAATACCTGTGATACTGGCTGCAATACCTATGTACTGGCTACAATACCTGTGTACTGGCTGCAATACTTGTGTACTGGCTGTATACTGTGATACTGGCTGCAATACCTGTGTACTGGTTGCACTACCTGTGTACTGTCTTTATACTATGATACAGTCTGTAATACCTGTGTACTGGCTGCAATACCTGTGTACTGGCTGTATACTGTGTACTGGCTGCAATACCTGTGTACTGACTGCAATACCTGTGATACTGGCTGCAACACCTGTGTACTGGCTGCAATACCTGTGTACTGGCTGTATACTGTGATACTGGCTGCAATACCTGTGTACTGGCTGTATACTGTGATACTGGCTGCAATACCTGTTATACTGGCTGCAATACCTGTGTACTGGCTGCATACTGTGATACTGGCTGCAATACCTGTGTACTGGCTACATACTGTGTTACTGGCTGCAATATGCCCCACCTGTGATGCTGAGCTGTATACTCTGTCCTGTGATGCTGAGCCGTATACTCTGCCCTGTGGTGCTGAGCTGTATACTCTGTCCTGTGATGCTGAGCTGTATAATGTGTCCTGTGATGCTGAGCTGTATACTCTGCCCTGTGATGCTGGAGCTGTATACTGTGGGCTGTGATGGTAAGCTGTATACTCCTGACACAATATGTGGAATACAGGGGAAGGAGTGTGAGGGGTCAAAAAGGAAGCATGGGGCCTGCCCCCCATCCTAAAACTTCACCAGCTTCATCAACTTCACTGATGTGGGGACACTGATGTGGGGACATTGATGTGGGGACACTGATGTGGGGACATTGATGTGGGGACACTGCTGTGGGGACACTGATGTGGGGACATTGATGTGGAGACATTGATGTGGGGACCCTGATGTGGGGACATTGATGTGGGGACACTGATATGGGGACATTGATGTCGGGACACCGATGTGGGGCTCACTGCTGTGGGGACACTTTAGTACTTTAAAAAATGTATAATTTTTGCATTTTTTGGATGTACTGACATAGAAGGGAGGCAATGAGTTCAAGTCTCAGCATTCTACTGTATACCGCTTTTTGGGTTAATGCAGAATGCCTTATGTAGTATTTTTTCAGAATTGCTTTAGGATCATGCATTCCTCCTTATGTGGACATCCTTCTAAATATTTGATAATTCTGCAGTCTCTGCAATTGAAAGAACCGATTCCCTGAGTTGGCCTATCCTGATTATAGTTTTGGAATTATAAATTGACATGTATTGTCAATCATTGTACTGTACTTAAAAGTGGTAGACTTCAAGGATGGCATTACATATATAATCCTAGACAAATGAAAGGATTTATTTTTGAATCAAGAAAATATCAGGCCATGAAGGGCTTATAAACAGTTTATTAACAGCCTCTTGCAGTTTCCATCAAGCTAGTGGACATCCACGATTCTCCTCCCTAGGCTAGGACACAACTAAGCGCCTCTAAAACCTGCAGACCAACAAAATACTCCACACACTGGGGTTGATTTACTAAAACTGGAGAGTGCAAAATCTTGTGCAGCTCTGCACAGAAACCAATCAGCTTCCAGGGTTTATTATTAAAGCTTAATTGAACAAACTGAAGTTAGAAGCTGATTGGTTACCATGCACAGCTGCACCAGATTTTGCACTCTCCAGTTTTTGTTTCGTAGTTTAGTAAATCTACCTCACTATTACCAGACAGTTAACATGCAAAAATCTCTATTCCAGAATGACAGCATTTATTACTTCTCTAACATCTAAAATCAGTGCTCAAATGTAAAGCACCTGAACACTCCCCTGGGCCGCAAAAAACATAAAACTCACCACAGAAGTCGCTCAGTATCCAATACAACATAACAATAAAAAATTAAACATAACATCTGGACTCCGACTTCTGTTCTGCACCTCCCAACTCCCGCCCATTGCTACACGTGCAGAAGGATCTTTAATACAAATGGGGAGGTGCCACGCCAATGACATCACTGGTTGCTAGGTAGGACATTGGCGGTCCCAGCAGCTAACCGATCCTAAAGCACAGCGTGGCAGCATGGGAGAGTGTGGGGGAGGGACCTGCCAGCTGCGGGCCAGAAAAAAGACACAAGCGGGCCGGATATGGCCCGCAGGCTGGGGTTTGGAGACCCCTGGACCATAGTATGAGGTTTCATCAACAATACTGAGTTATGAATATTTATATGTCATACAGCCAATTCAGCACACCACCTCCACCCATAGAGTAGTGGTCTCACCACCCGAACCCCGGATACCAACCTCTGAGTACTTTTCGAGGGACCGGAAGAAGTTCCACTCTTTTAAGAACGCCTGCCTACTGTACTTCGCCCGGCAACTGCGCACGTTCTCCCTCGAGGCCGTCAAGGTAGGATTCGTGATGTCGCTCTTGTCTGGGGAACCCCAGGCTGCTAGAACAAAAGTGCAGTGTCATTAATTCCCTGGATGCCATGGCACAATTGTAGGATGATCCGCAGCGGGTGGCAAAACTGTCCTGCACACCCTATAGCAAAGGCGGCAGCCGGTGGAGGATTACACAGTGGACTTCCATAAGTGGACCGTAGATATGGGCTGGAATGAAGCAGCTTTGAGGTATCAGTACCGTCAGGTTCTGCAGGAGTCGCTCAAAGATGAGCTAGCGAGGGTGGAGAATCCTGCCACCTTGGAAGGTCTCATTCAGCTGGCTATCCAGCTCGACAGACGCCTGTGGGAACGATGGTCCCAGAAGGCCCAGGTGTATAGGCCTACCTGGATGCTACCAAAGGTCTTTCCTCCTTCAGTGTCAGTGCCCAGCATTCAGCCCCAGTGGAGTCAGAGTCCATGCAAATCAGCCTGGTCTGCTCAGCCCTGTCTACTGAGGAGAGGCTCCAGAGTAGGCAGGCCAACCTCTGCCTATACTGTAGGGGGCATGGGGCATTTCTTTACAACTGCCCCATCCGACCCAGCAAGCCATCTCCACACACATTTGTTCTCTCCCAAGTGGCTGCAACCTCACCTTCTCATTTTGCTCTCCCTGTTTCCCTCCAGGTGGCAGATGAGGTTATCCAACTTTCAGAAATAATTGACTCAGGGGCCCTTCAGCTGTTTCCTGGACCATGCAGTTGCAGCAAAACTTAACATCCCCCTTCTGCATAAAAAAGAAACCTTGCCATTCGCCTGGCTGATGGCTCCATACCCTGTTCCAGACCCGTTACTCAAGCAACTACTCCTCTCCTCATTTCCACCAAGTTGGGACACCAGGAATTTCTCAGATTCAACATCCTGAGCTCTCTCATATTTCCAGTCATCTTGGGCATCCCATGGCTGCAGACACATAACCCTCACATCCACTGATCCAGCAGGGAGGTCCGCTTTTCTTTTTCATACTGCCAGCAGCATTGCCTTGTCCCCATGCCAGCTGCCTGATGCTCCAACCCAACACCATCAGGAGGTGCCAGCAGTTTACAGTTCCTGGATGTCTTTGACCCAAAGAATGCTGATGTACTTCCCCCGCATCGGCCATATGACTGCCCCATTGAGCTCTTACCTGGCTCAGAGGTACCATTTGGCCACATCTTCCCCCTCTCGGAAAAGGAGCTTGAGGCCCTGCGGCTGTACCTAAACAACAACCTGAAGAAGGGGTTCATAGAAAAAAAGGACCAGTCCCTCAGGCCTTGCATAGAATACAGGGAGCTTAATAAAATTACAATTAAAAACCGCTACACGCTCCCGCTCATCCCTGATTTCGTCACGCCTGGGTCTTTACAAAATTAGACTATCGAGTGGCCTACAATTTGATCCGCATCTGAGAGGGCGATGAATGGAAAATGGCGTTCCGAACTGGGTTTGGCCACTTCTAGTACCTGGTCATGCCCTTCAGTCTCTGCAACGCAAGTGTCCTGCGAATTGGATGCGGTGTAAGCCACATCCAAATCGCATAGGTGTGAACCCAGCCTTAACCTTCGGTTGCCCTGTCCTTCTAGGAAGTTGGGGCCGAAATTTGTTGGTCCGTTCAAGATCAAGAGGTTATTCAACCCTGTGGCCTTCAAACTGGCCCTACCGGAATCCTATAAAATTCACCCAGTATTCCATGTTTCATTGCTCAAGCCAGTCGTGCCCAGTCCCTTCCTGGGGAGAGAGGAGGAGCCGCCTCTACCAGTCCTAATAGACAGCATACCAGATTTTGAAGTGGAGGTCATTTTGGACTGCCGAAAGAGAGGAAGGCAAGCCCAGTTTCTTGTTAAGCGGAAAGGGTACCCATCAGAGGAGAATTACTGGGAGCCTGCAAGTAACCTACACGCTCCTAACCTCCTGCAGAGTTTCCGTACCAGGTATCCTGAAATATAGACTCATCCCATTAAGCTGTTGGCAAGAGATTACTGGCTGAAAGCAGAATGTAATCAATGAAGAGGGGGATGTGTAAAAAAAAAAGGACAAATGCAAGACACTGGAAAAATGGTGAATCTCAAAGCATGTTAACAGTAATCCTCAGGCAGATGAAAATCAGTTTTGTAGAGATTGAGTTTAACATATATAGTTCTAAATGGCAAGCAAATGAAATTCTGGCTAATTAGAGCTCATTACCCAATAATTGATCCATAAAAAGACAGCCATAAGCTACAATAGTATCAGCGCCATAATAAGCTCCAGACTATAAGTATGCAAATGTCATTTCCATGTAAATAATAGCTTCCTAGAACACACATATCCAGAGGAGAAAACAGCAGGCTTTGACATGGAATCAAGAAGTAACAAAGCCAGAAGCACACATGCATTTATTTGCTACAGATGAGAACTTGTCACATGGAAACAGACTGATATAGTAAAGCTCTATTTCCAGCTGCTACGTTAATTCGATAGCATCAAGCTGCACTGCTGGATAGTGGGGAAAGTTCAGCTGATTAGACTTAGACCTCGTTCACATGGACATACTACAGAGTGCACCTGTGCGAGGGCTGTGTTTGCCTGCAAGGGCATGCACAGGTGTTCCATGCATCCCTGTGTAGGCAGTCCTAATCATATCAATTAGGGCACAGTGGCGGCACAGACACAGCTTGTCACGTACCTGATGGTAGAGTCTGACATATGCAGTGGGCAACCTCTCTTACGACCTTGGTTCCAGAATCCCTGGTAGAGCAGACAGGGAGTTCTAGAGTGCAGGGGGGCACAAGGACTGGATCGGACACAGATGGTGATGAGATGTCATCCAGAGGTTCGTGCAAGACTGAAGAGTAGTGAGACAGACCGTGTCAGTAACATGCGGGCAAAGCGGTACAGAAGGAGCAGGCAGTCGGGTGGTCGGGTGCAAGCAGGTGCACAGGCTTCCAGACCCTAGTACCAGAGGTAAGAGTTGCTTCCTGACACAGCTACTGCTCCCTATTTGACAGCCGTGTGGGGGTGTGGATGCATGGCCCCAAACACACACTGCCTGCATTCAAGGCCATGTTCCAACACTTGCATGGCTGTCAAATTGGGAGCAGCGGCTGTGTCTGTGCAGCTGCTGCATCCCAATTGACATCAATTGGGCTACCTGCATGTGGATGCATGGAACAAGGGCAAACATGGCCCTCACAAATGTGTATGCTGTAGTATGCCCATATGAACCAGGTGCTACCCGTATGTTATTTTTGAGATTTAATTTCTCAAATATATGATTTGGGTTAAATGAAAGTTCTTTGACCATAAGCGAAGGCTTCAACACAATAATAACATTTATTAGTAAATAGTAGGGAGGTCTAAAAATGATACAGCAATCTATCTATTATACCTCGCATATGAGGAAACACATAGGTTAAACTATAGGAATTAGGTTATATTCCTTAAAAAAACACACACAAACAGCCAAACACATAACATATAAGACCATCAAATAGACCATAGTTACCATGCTGCTGCACAGGGCAGCCCCATTCTGCTGACTACCATTCAAAGAGAGTGTTTTTCCTCCCCTCTACTCTGGGTATATCATTCTAGGCCGGTGCCTCACTGGTTGGCCTGGAATGGCCCTGATTGGTGGGCCTCCCTATTCCTTTACAATTGGCTAATCCTCAATCCCTATAGTTTGCCTAAATCAGCCCCCTTTAATGCAACTACATTTTCAGGTAAGTTGAGTAGTGAGGACATGCTGGCCACCTTCATTGCATATCTAAACGAGAAATCCTTTGAAGTGAATATTTGTAGAACAATGAGGTCTGGGTCCCGTGGTTTAGATAAACAAGTATTGGCCCCAAAGTGTCTGCGAAAAGCTTTTTCACATACAGGCGTAGTAATTTAGATATTACCTCGAAAGTCCATAATGCCACTCTGGTCATGTTGCCCTTGCTTCTGGGACCGCCTTCCATGGTGATTCCAAATGGATACAGCATACAGTATTCAGTAACGGCCTTTGGACCAGCTTTCCTGGCTTTCCTAGATTATACTTTATTAATGTGGACACAGGTAGGGAAAGAAAAACATGAGTTCTAAGACATATACATTCAAATTAATGCTTATCTTGTAATTCTGAGTAATAAGAACCTTTGTTTAGCATTGCTATAGATTTACTGTGACCCTCTCTCATTGACACTTTTAACAATTTGAATGGTTACCCCCTTCCACCAAGTGCTCTTGGATTTTCATCACCCCTCCTTATTCATCCATGGTCATATGCCTACAAATACTTCTGTCATGTCTTCTGCTGGTTACCACTGTGTGTGTGTGTGTATGATTCTTTAAGTCTCCAGGGGGGATCTTGTTGCCATCTCAACTCACCACTAACTCCTTTTACTGAAACTGGGTTCAGTTATACCAACCCCGATGGGCTTCAACCTTGGCTGGTGCCACATATTTTTGCACATAGTTCCGTCCTTTGCTATCGTGTGTAGTTACTGTACGAGTCCAGCCTTTACCAGGCTGAGGAAGAGGTCATACCTTTAGCAGGCCCAGAACAGAGTAGGCAGTGTCATCCAAACAGACAAAATAACTTGATTTCAGAATGCGGATAAGTGTGATGTCACCAATTACTCGTGGCTTCAGGAATAATGAAACTAAATGACTCTTAAGTACAATCGTACTATATTATACCTGCTATTTGCCAATCACTATGAGCCTCACAAGTCCCAGTATATCAATATAATATTCAAGCAATGTTGTTTGAACTTAGTAATTTCACAAAAAAAACTGACCACCTATGATGACTGCCACCTATTAGGACTGCAGAGAGGACGGTGTGTCATACTTACAAAGAAAATAGTCACATGACTGTTGCTAAAACCCGGTTTTACTGTTACTGTAGTCATAGTTGGTAATAGCTACATGACATAAGGGAACTTCAATAACTTTATATAAAACAATTATCCAATGTTGAAACGAAATAAGAAACTGTTGGAGATTGACCCAAACATCAACTGCTATAGGGACGTTTTAATATTCTATATCAAGATTTTTAAATGTTTTAAATGTTATCCGTATATTGTTCCCCATACTAAATGTTCTCCGTATATTGTTCAACATACTCCCCTCTTTTTTTTTTTTATTTCACCATAGCAAAACCAAATGCAAGAATCACCCAAAAATAAAGGTGATGAAGAAAAGAAAGGAGAAAAAAATTTACATAAAAAAAGAATATATATATAATAAATAATAATAAAATATATATAAAACTTAAAAAAAAAGTACAGATTTAATACTGCTTCAACATGAGATTTGTGATATCTTTCTCTTTAAATTGTTAAAGAGCTTTGAATCTGTATTCGTGAAAACAAAGTGGAACATTGTATACTTACCTGATGGTAATTTTCCTTTCCTGATGCAAAAGCACAACAGCATATACACATGGACTGGCTCTGCCCGCACGCCCAGTTCCAAGAACCGAGACCTGGGCAGACCCATCCCTTGGGTCTTCCAAATAAGGAGGGGCATGTTGTCTTACTCTCCAGTGCATCTGGATAGGATTTCCTCAGGGTGGCCAGTAACTCGGAAGCAGTATTCCCAGATATCCAAGTGACAAGCGTAAAAGACCTTGTTGCTACCATTTTCAGGGGCTCTTGTCTCTTCACCAGCACTACACAGGGGTCTGCGTCTTTGGAGATGGATTAAGACATCATCCGTCCAGCATATCCAAACAAAGTGTCCGAATTACCACAAGAATGGAGATGGGTTTGAGGTCGGACTGATACCTAGATGTGGCCCTTCGATAAAGGGTCAAACAAGGGGCTCTTCAGGCCTAACCGCATCAGTAGTGGACAGCAGCTGTCCAGTAAAACATTTGTATTGTTACGGATCAAGTAGTTCAAGGGGGCTAGATGGATAGGACAAATCCATCAATTGAGTACAGAACTGTTTACTAGACAGATGGTTCATCCATGGACAGAACTCAGGGGAGTACCTCCAGAATTAAAAAGTAACCGCAACATAGTCTACATCTAACATATGTAGGACCATTTTAAAGTGGTCCCAATGGCTTTAACTACAAGACACGTCAGGCATTCAGTGGGATAAAGCTAATCCTCAATTTAAACACTTCAACATTTCCCACCCTTGTTTTTTTTTGTGATTGCTAAGTCCTATGCGTATATGCTGTCATGCTTGTGTCAGGAAAATGGAAAATTGTATACTTACCTGATGGTAATTTTCCTTTCCTGATGCAAAAGCACGGCAGCATATAGGTCCCTCCCTAAAGGCCTCTTATTGATGATAAGTGACGAGAATGCTGCCTGGTGGGAGGTGTTTGATTTTATAGTATAACTGGTTCCTGGAACTGGGTGTGGGGACAGAGCCAGCCCATGCGTATATGCTGTCGTGCTTGTGTCAGGAAAAACCATTGAAACTGCTTTAGAACATTGCCCCTATACAAAAGGCAACTCTCTCTCTCTGTAGTGATTAACATATTAATTGATCCTCTTTAGAAGACAAATTTGCAAGTCAGGCAGGCCACAAAAAGTTGTAATAGAGAGGAGACATATAAACTTTAATGAAAAAAAAACACCAAAAAAAATTAGAATTTAGTTAGGCCTAACTGTAAATAATTCTGCTGCTTCTCCTTAACCGGTTCCCGACCGCGCGCCGTCTTTCCACGGCGGCAGTCGGGGAGACCTACGCGAATCGCCGTAAACAAGCGGCGATTCGCATTTGGCCACCAGGGGGCGCGCGCGCGCGTGCACCCACCGCACTCCTGGGGAGTGTGCCCGCGGCTCGGGCGGACCCGATGTCCGCCGGCGAGCCGCCATGAGCGGCTACAGGGAAAAGAACGGGGAACCGCCGATGTAAACACGGCGGTTCCCCGCCCTGTCAGTGGGGCATGAGAGATCTACTGATCTCTGTCACTGGGATCAGTTAGATCTCTCATGCCCATGTTAGCCCAACCCCCCCACAGTAAGAACACACCCAGGGAACACAGTTAACCCCTAGCTCTCCCCCTGCAGGTTAACCCCTTCACTGCCAATGACATTTATACAGTAATCATTGGACATTTAAATTTCTGATCGCTGAATAAATGTCATTGGTCCCAAAAAAGTGTCAAAATGTTCCGACATGTCCCCCCCAATATCGCAGTACCGCTAAAAATACTAGTAAAAAAAAATAAAAAAAAAACCCAGAAATTAATTCTCATCATCCGTAAACGCGGCCACTTTTGCGCAAACCAATCAATAAACACCAATTGCAATTTTTTTTATCGCAAATATGAGGAAAAATATAAATCGGCCAAAAACGGTGAAAAAAAATTTTTTTTATATTTTTTTTTTGGATTTGAATTTTAGCAAAAAGTAAGAAATTTGGGTTTTTTTGCAAAATGGTCGCTCTTCCTTTGTTTATAGCGGCGATAAGAAATGACGCAGAGGTGATCAAATACCACCAAAAGAAAGCTCTATTTGTGGGAAAAAAAGGACGCAAATTTTGTTTGGGTACAACGTCGCACGACCGCGCAATTGTCAGTTAAAGCGACGCAGCGCCGAATTGCAAAAAGTGCCCTGGTCCTAAAGTGCAAAATTCTTCCGGGGCTGAAGTGGTTAAAACAAACGTAAAAAACTATGCTTTAAGGTCCTCTGTGTTTTTCCTCTAAAGTATTTGCCAAGTCTGGGTCATATCCGTCGAATGCACCAATGTTTGTTTGTGTACTTTTCCTAAAATACAAAACTAAAAACCATTAATAACACCTCACTCTACCTCAGAGAGGTTCCTTCTGGACTCAACGAGTAGTGGATGCTGGGAACAGACTTACAGCAGAGGTCCATCAACAGTAAATACATTAAAAAAGGTAAAGACACCCCCCCACATATCTATACTCTGACAAAAAAAGTTATAGAAAAGCTTGGTGGGTTTCAAAAGTACTTAAAGTCTAGAACAACAGCGTGTAAGCATATACCCTTCACACACATTAACAGGACATAAGTCAATTTGGAAAGAAAAACAAAAAAACAAGACATACTGAATCCATAAGATGCTATAAAGGGCAAAATAATGTATTATCATTTACTTTCCCAGTGCCAGAGTGAATGAAACTTCACTCTGAGCCCCTGGAAAGAAAAAAGAAACACAAAATCCCTACAGTTTCTCAATGTTATAGGGAGCGAGATCTCGTTTCTGTGCACAGGTTACTTATTCGATAATAAATTTAAACTTGTAAAAGGAGAAAAGGAAAAAAATATATATGTAAATGTAAACTGGTACCAGTACTGAGCTCATTACAAACTAAAAATAAAAAGCATGCATGTTAATGTAATCACAGTTCTTTTTGATGGCCATCCAGCAATAGTGTGTACACACCCCTGGGGGAAAAAAAAAATCTGTGTTTACCCATTGACAGTTAAAACACCTCCAGTCCATTGCCCAGATATGCACATTGATTGAAATTGAATCCCATACATTCTGGATAGAGAAAGCTTTGTAATTGCAAATGAATTGCTAGGTGTTTCTGGCCCACGGGAGAATAAGAAAAGAAAAGGGAAAAAAAAAAACCAACGAAACAGGAGTACCTAGCCTATTATACTGTACCTTCATTTAGGCATGTGTATTTATGCCTGTGGACAGCTATCTACATATCCCGGCTTAATATGTAAATACACTTTCAGTAACTCACTTAACCTGAAAAAGATAACTCACAGGAAAAGTTATTACTCTATCCTTTAAGCAAACAATTCAACATATCAATACATTGATAAAATGGTCACTTACATTCCCGCTTTGATTTAATGAACAAAAAATGCCATAGCCCTCTAAGATGTTATCTATTAGAATTATTGATTGATGTTTTAAGTGTCGTTGAGCGTTTTTGGACGTTTTTAAGTGTTTTCACGTTTTTACAGCTGAAAACAGTCCAAAAAAACCCTCTGCTCTTGGGTTTTTTTTTACAGCTCAAAAACATCACTGCTAAAAACAGTTGATTACAGCCTTTGTGTGCATGAACACATAGGATAACATGATGGAGGGTTTATTGACTGTAGAAAAAAACGTCTGCAGCTGAAAACAGCTGTTGAAAAACATTCAAAAAATGTCCTGTGTGCAAGAGGCCTACACCCGACACACAATAGACCAAAGAGTCACTATGAACAATACCGTGTGTATAGTACACCCACAAGGAACAATAGAGTGAGTAACCTTCTCTGCAATCAATAGAAAGGTAAACACAGCAGTGTTTAGACCAATACAACACAAAAATGTACAATAAATTCAGCTTATCCAAATATTGGTAGGGGTCATCCTAAAAAAAAAAAAAAAAAATTCCCGGTAAACTACAGTATGCTAAATGCAACTTATTTTACACTCTAAAATTAATCATTATCAGATATTAGAATAAGTAACCAGGCTTCCACAGGTACTTTAAACTAGTTTAACCCAGCTCAGATAGACCACACAAAGACTCTTGTCTATCTGCAAAATAATTTTTTCTCTGCCAACATTGAGAATATTACTCCTTGTAAATGCCCACAAAAAAAACAACCGCCAAAAGAACAATAAAACAAAACCAATACAATTACGTTAAACTTTATCTGATTCACTGACCAGACCTCCACAATTACATACCTTAAAATACTTTCATGGAAAGAACAGAACTTATCTGCTTGCAAGTTACTGCAATACATTTCCACTTTGACCAAAATAGGAATGTTACCACTTTTACATTCCTCAAACCCAACAAAAACAACACTCTTTGTAACTCTTAGTTTCACGTTTCTTAAAAAAAAATACAACGCCTTTA
Source organism: Glandirana rugosa (assembly GCA_018402905.1). Lineage (NCBI taxonomy): Eukaryota > Metazoa > Chordata > Amphibia > Anura > Ranidae > Glandirana > Glandirana rugosa. Next base: position 800,908 of record BLSH010440458.1, read on the forward strand.
GTGGATGCAAAATCTACATACCAACCAAAAACCTATTGAACCTAATTCACCCAGACCCAAACGAAAAACAGCAAGTCATGTTTTGTGTCTTAAAACATAAAACAAACCTCAACAAGGAAAAGGGACCAAAACTTACAAAAAAGACCACACTCTTTCAGTGTCTTTCCAATATGACACACATGTACTCACCTTAGAGCAAAATCAAACCATGATTTCAGAGAAATGAAGCTTGGTAAGCACAAACGAAACAAACAAATATGAACAAAATTTTCCCGCTTAGCGTGTCCTCCCCATTACATTGACCGATATGTAATGGTATTTCCAACACACTTTTTTTCAACTATAATAATGGGAGATTAAACAAAATACAAGAGTGTCCTGCAATGAGAGGTAGGAGCTAGGTACAGTGATAGGCTGTACCCAGCTGACAGACAGGGAAACTTATTGTGCAGTCAGTGGCCAAGTGGCCTAGGATTTATTTTGTTGTTTGTTTTTGTTTTGCTGTTTTTCACATTGTAACGAGTGAAAATAAACTACCTTTTTGTTTTCACCTGAAACTGCTGTCTCGCTGTGCCTAAATTGTGTAGTGAACCCTTCCCGGGAGTCACACACACTCGCTGCCGAGCTAACCCCCTTACAGTTGGTGGAGGAAGGCAGGGGCAGTTTTTGAAATGCCAGCATGGAAGAGTTACTGAGACAGCTTGCTGTAGTAAATGCTAATCAACAACAAATGAATGATAATCAGCAACAAACAAATGTTAGTCTACAACAAGTAAGTGCTAATCAGCGGAGATTTGAGGCTCGTTTAATAGACCTGTTGCAGAAGCAAGAGCAGAGTCTCCAACAAGTGGAGACGTTAATGCAGCAACGTCCACACATCAGTGAAGCCAGTGGTTCCAGTAATACACCAACATATTGTGTGAGCCGTTTACTGCCAAAAATGACTGGAGAGGATGATCCCGAAGTGTTTCTGACCACATTTGAAAGGACTGCAGAGAGAGAAAAGTGGCCTAAGGAACAGTGGGCTGGACTGGTGGCTCCTCTATTAGCTGGGGAATCGCAGAAAGCATATTATGACTTAGAGCCAGACCAAGCAAAACACTATGTTGTGCTAAAAACAGAAATATTGGCAGGGCTGGGTGTCACCCTGGCTGTCCAGGCTCAGCGTGTGCATAACTGGACTTTCCAACTTGAAAAATCCCCAAGGTTGCAAATGTATGATTTCATTCACCTGGGCAGGAAGTAGCCGCAACCAGAGACTTTGACAGCACTAAAGGTTGTGGAACGTGTGGTAATGGATAGGTTCCTGAGATCTTTACCTACTGCTATCCAAAAGTGGGTAAACCTTGGAAACCCAGAAACAGCCGACAAGCTTGTGGATCTGGTAGAGAGGTACTTGGCTACAGAGAACCCGACCGCCTCTCCCAGGGACTCACAGACTTTCCACCCTAAGACCAGACCATCCCCAAAGGAGGGTAAGATGACTTCAATGGGTAAGGGTGGAGAGAGTGAGAGGGCGGGAAGTTTGCATAATGTATGGCGACCGCAGTCAAAGTCGCAGGAAGCAGCGAAAAAGTTTATTTGTTACCATTGCCGGTAAGAGGGACATATTGCAGGCAATTGCCCAGTTGTGGATGAGTCTATGGAATGTGACTATCTGAGAGACAGACATCAGTCGCTATTTGCGACAGTTGCATGCACTGCCACTTGGGGAACTGAAAAACACTTATGCAAAATGTGTATTGATGGTAAAAATGTTGTGTTGCTAGATTCAGGTAGTCTGGTAACAATGATCAAAGCTTAATTAGTTACTACAGAGGTCTCTAGGAATAACAAGGTGGCTGTTATTTGTGTACATGGGAACACCAGAGAGTATCCTGTGGCTAAAGTGGTTTTTGAGACCCCCAAAGGTATCATAACTGATCAGGTGGGGTTGGTGCCTCACTTACCACATGATGCTATTGTGGGGAGGGATTTTCCAAAATTCTGGGAACTCTGGGATGGTCCTGAACCCCCCCACAGAGGCCCCTAGAAATCAAGGAGGTGACTCCCAGGTATCTTCTGAGAATGATGAGGCCCCTCCAGATTTTCCCTTGTCGGTGTTGGCCGGAGACTCCCGGGAACCTGGGGAGGAACCAACATCTTCAGACGAAAGCATGCCGTCTGTGGAGCTCTCTGATTTAGAGGTTCACAGGGAAAATTTTGCCACAGAACAGGTAAAAGACCTCACCCTGATAAAAGCCCGGGAAAATGTGGTAAAGATAGATGGTGAATTAGTGAACCCAGATCAGTCTTGCGGTTACCCATACTTTATGGTGGAAAGGGATCTGTTGTATCGGGTTGCTCAAAAGGTGGATGAAACCATTGAGCAACTTGTGGTACCCAAACCTTATAGGAAGTTGGTATTGGAATTAGCACATGGGCACATTCTGGGAGGTCATTTGGGGGTGGAGAAAACCAGAGAGAGAGTATTGCAAAGGTTCTATTGGCCTGGGGTCCTGAAGGAAATAGAAAACTATTGTTGCTCCTGCCCTGTGTGTTAGAAGTCGACCCCTTTGTCGCATTTCCCACTGGTACCACTCCCCATCATTGAGGTCCCCTTTGAGAGGATCGTAATGGATTTGGTAGGACCGATACTGAAGTATATTTGGTATTTGTAAGGAATTGCTTACAGACCAGGGTACCCCATGTATGTCCAGGGTAATGAAAGAGTTGTGCAAGTTGTTCAAAGTGACACAATTACGTACATCCGTGTATCACCCTCAAACAGATGGGTTGGTTGAAAGGTTCAACAAAACCCTAAAACAAATGTTAAAAAAGGTGGTGGATCGAGATAGAAAGGATTGGTACTGTTTAATACCCTACTTGATGTTTGCTATTTTGGAAGTACCACAATCCTCTACCGGGTTTTCACCCTTCGAGTTACTCTATGGGAGACACCCAAGAGAACTGTTGGATATCGCCAAGGAAACTTGGGAGTTCTCCCCACCGGAGTGTGATTGAGCATGTTGCTCTGATGCAAGATAGAATTGCACAGGTAATGCCAATCATCAAAGAACACTTGGCCCAAGTGCAGTTACCACAGCAAAGGGTGTATAACCACAAGGCAAAGACCCGTACTTTTTCACCGGGGGATAGGGTGTTGGTACTAATCCCTATGGCCGAAAGCAAATTCCTGGCCAAATGGCAGGGCCCATATGAGATAATTGAAAAAGTGAGTGAGGTGAACTACAGGGTCAGACAACCAGGACGGCGAGAGCAAAAACAGATATACCACATTAATCTGTTGAAAGCTTGGAGGGATAGGGAGTCCCTAGTCTCAGAAACCTTGGTATCACTGAGTCTGAGTGCTTAATTCCTGAGGTGGGAATACCCTATCAAACACCCTATCAAAACCCCAAAAACAGGAGGTGAAAGAGTTTGTGCTCCGCAACAGAGAGGTGTTCTCTGAGCTGCCGGGACAAACATCTGGGGTAGTGTGTGACATTATCACCCCGCCAGGTGAAAGGGTAAAACGAAAACCCTATTGAATACCGGAGCCCCGATGGGGGGGCAATACGAGGGGAAGTTCAACGAATGCTTGAATTAGGTGTGATAGAGGTGTCCCAGAGTGATTGGTCCAGCCCGATCGTTTTAGTGCCCAAACCCGATGAGAGCTGACGATTTTGTAACGATTTGCCGCAGTTGAATAAAGTTACAAAATTCGACACCTACCCCATGCCATGCATTGATGAACTGATCGACCGGCTGGGAACAGCCCGTTATATGACAGCCCTTGATCTCACCAAGAGGTATTGGCAAATTCCCCTAGCTGAGTCAGCAAAGGAGAAAATGGCATTTGTAACACCAGAAGGGGCATTATTCCAATATAAAAGAATGCCGTTTGGGTTACAGAATGCACCAGCCACATTCCAGAGGAAAATGGACAAAATTCTGAGGCCCCATCAGAAGTATGCTGCAGCCTACTTGGACGATGTGATTATCCACAGTACAGATTGGGCCTCACATCTGCCAAAAGTGCAAGCCGTACTAGACTCCATAAGGGAAGCTGGGTTCACAGCCAATCCAAAAAAGTGTACCATTATATAGGAAGAGGCCAAATATTTGGGGTACACTATTGGGAGGGGAGTAATAAAACCCTAAGTCAACAAAGTGGAAGCCATAGAGAGTTGGCCATGCCCCAACAGCAAGAAGCAGGTCCGAGCGTTCCTCAGAATTGCTGGATACTATCGGCGATTCATTCCTCACTTTGCACCGCAGGGGGTGCCCCTAACCAACCTGACAAAAGGGAAAAATAGTCTAACATGGTGAAATGGACCCCGGAGGCTGAAGCAGCCTTCCAGGCTTTAAAAAAAGCCTTATGTAGCCAACCAGTGCTGTGCTCCCCTGACTTCACTAAGGACTTTGTGGTACTGACTGATGCGTCAGACGTAGGCTTAAGAGCAGTGTTGTCCCAGGTCTGGAAGGGGGAAGAGCACACAGTCATTTATCTCAGCAGGAAACTAAAATCCCAGAAAGAGAATTATGCCACCATCGAGAAAGAGTGTCGAGCGGTGAAGTGGGCGTTAGATTCCCTGTGATACTATTTGCTGGGTAGACAATTTGATCTGATTATGGACCACGCACCCTTAAATTGGATGGCTCAAAACAAGGAGACCAATAGAAGGGTAAACAGGTGGTTCCTAGCCCTGCAGGAGTTTAACTTCACCGTAAAGCATCATCCTGGTGTTCAAATGGGGAATGTGGATGCCTTGTCTCGGGTACCTGCGTGCTTGACTGCCTGTGTTACAAACCCCAGTTTGAAACAAGAGGGGGGGGTATGTGACAGCAGGCGGGGAAAATCGCCTGGTTGTGTTCAGGATGGCAGGTACATTTGCCCAAGATTCAAGAGTTACATCGATTTTTACCACTAGGGGGAAGTGCTGGGAACTTTACAGGAGTAGAGGTCTGAGCCCAGCTGAGTGGAGCTGGCTCATTAAGGCCTCTACAAAAGTTGCCAGCAGGCATAAGTGAGTGCTCCACCCTGGAACCAGTATCTGTGACCATAGACTGGGGAGCATAATACATATCCTGTACACGGTAAGGCCTGTGTGGCTGAGTGTCCTGCAGTGAGAGGTAGGAGCTAGGTACAGCGGTAAGCTGTACCCAGCTGACAGACAGGGAAACCTATTGTGCAGTCAGTGGCCAAGTGGCCTAGGATTTATTTTGTTGTTTGTTTTTGTTTTTCTGTTTTTCACATTGTAACTAGTGAGAATAAACTACCCTTTTGTTTTCACCTGAAACTGCTGTCTCGCTGTGCCTAAATTGTGTAGTGAACCCTTCCAGGGGGTCACACACACACCCGCTGCCGAGGTAACCCCCTTACTATATATATATATATATATATATATATATATATATATATATATATATATTCATAATCACTATATTTTACAGCTGTTAATGTAGATTTCACATAAACTCATAAGGCAACAGCGGCCTTATGGTTTCCCCAGGTACACAGGGATAACAACCGTCCAGGTGCATGTCTGTCCAGAGCACAATACCTCAACTTCAGAAACTTCTTCAGCAAGCCACAGTAGCATTCCGATCCAGGACTTTGTAGCTCAGACATAGTGGTCTCAGTGAGAGCCTTTAGCCCCTCTCCTCTCATATACCTGGTCACTGCTGGGATGTCGGTGTCAACAATCTCTGCCTTTTTTTTTCATCTAGCCATAATTTTAGGCATTGATTCCTTCAGGTACTCTTTTGTAGAATGATCTCCACAGTTGGTCTACCTTGCAGTGGCTGTTGCTCACACATTTTTTAAATTTTCTTATAGAGTATGAAAGAGCTAGACCCTTTGTTAAGTTGTTATTGCTTTCTGTGTCCCCAATAAGGTGATTCACCATCTCTTTTTTCCTGATGACCATTGTCTCTGGTACAGAAAGTGAGTGGAAATTGAAAAAGTGTTGTCACTAGAGTAAGAGGTGAAGGTAAATCAACCAATGGGAACACCTGTTCATGTGGCAAATGTTTAAAAGAGAAGTACAGCCAATGCTTGTTTGGCTGTACTTAACCCTGTGGATCACAGGATTGCAGTTTGTTCTGCACTCCTGTGACCCGTTTTCAGTAGAAAGCGGGTTGAAGTCAGCTGTCAGCTGACTTCACAGAGCTGGTCCAGGCTTAGGAAAGATCACGACCATACGGGCAGGATCTGCCCACATGACTGGACTAGCACCCAGCTCAGCCTCTCAGCGAGCTGCTGAGAGCCTGAGCGGGCCGGTCCCGCCCCCCACACATCCCAGCGATCCATTGAGCGCTGGAGGGGCAGAGCAAACAGTGGTGACTGACAGTCACCAGCTCTCTGCTCAAGGAGCTCTGAGAACGATTGGTGGTGTTTGATCACTCGGTTCTCAGCCCAACGGGGGACAGATACATCCACCTAGGTAAGTATGATTCTAAAATGAAAAAAAAAAATCCCATACTTCTCTTTTAAGCTGGGATTTGCCTTCATTTTTTGAAGATTTGCTAGCATTTCCTGTTAGGTCTCCAGGAAAGAAAATGAATACAAATCTCCTCAATGGTACACACACAGCAACAAATAATCAGATGGGGGTTTTATAGTCTCTAAAAAAGTAAGTTAGCTGAGAATATTTACAGAGATGTAACAAATTCACTGATGTTTTTATTTGCAAAATATTACCCATAATACTTTAGTGATCCATGACAAGCACTGCAAGTTGTAGCAACAATTAAAAAATATATACAGAACAATTGCTTGATATACGGCTATATAAAAATTGAATGTTTAGTTATTTTATGAAGAACTTTCATTATCCATTCAGTAGATCCTATTTAGCCAAATGGAGACCCTTTCAAAGCAGATCCAAATATGAAAATGAGCTGCTCACTCAAAGTGCAAACTTGTTCACTGACCAATATTTGAACCACCATGCAAAAAAAAAAATCAACATACAATTACTATGAGTTACTTGAAATCATAAATAAAAACGGCATCTTTATAATTATTCAGTAGAGGGGTCATGTAAACAGGCAAAAATACATTACTACTTACAATGTGTATTGGCAAAAAGTGGCAATAACAGGACTAATGTGAGTTTTTCAATGTTGATAAGGTTTAATACAGAATTGTTTTTTTTTTTTAAAGAAAAAAACTTTTATTTTAAATTTATCTTATAGACAAATGATTGACCAAATAAAATAATATGTAAACTTACATTGTTTAGTACTGAAAACAAAAAGAAAAGCAGTGACCGATCTGTTATGCCAGTACTTTTTAATGTTAGGGAATAAATGACTGTAATAAAAGCTCAGTATCACAGATGTGTGGCTCTTACCTACGTAGGTAAGGCAGGATGAACTGATACTCAAACAAAAGGGAAAAAGGAACACGCTCCAGATGAAAATCCTTGTCAATCCCAATCCAGGTGCAGGTCAGATCCGTAATCATCAGTGATACTAAATAGCAAGTGAAGACCGCACTCCGGAACTGTGGAACTTCATGTGTTTTATTGCATGCTGTACAATACACTGAATAGCAAACCAGGCAGACAATAGTGCAGCCACAAACAAGGAAGGGTTAACGCGTTTCACCGACCCTCAGTCCGCTTAGTCATAACGTTATAACGCAATAAAACACATGAAGTTCCACAGTTCCGGAGTGCGGTCTTCACTTGCTATTTAGGATGAACTTATACCTGAAGCTTGAAGGCCTGGATAACATGGCATTCAAAGAAGACGGATAAAGAAAGGTTTATTTTGTATATTATATTAGATATCATTATTTGGATATATACTTCCTTTTCCCTAGGCCAATTGTCTTGTTTCACCCTTTTCCTGCCCTACTGGCTAGCACTAGTATTAACATATTAGGGTCACATATCAAAGCTACACAAAGCATGTTGAGGTTAGTGCACAGGCTGAAAGAGGCCATCGACACATTCTGCATCAAAACCCCTAAAGCCATCCATTAGAAACCTAGAGGAAACTGTCACCTTACTCTGCTATCAGTGCAGGTCAAGCTGTATGCAAACTATAGATGGACAGCAACAATGATTTCCCAGCTGGATTGGAGTGACAGAAATAGTTGCAGTCTGGAATCTTCAGAAAGTAACAGATCTGGGAGGGGGCAAATCTTTTTAACCAATGCAGTATTTTTGTGGAGCTAATAACCAAACTATTGTCAAACTAAAGCGAAGGGAAGCTGAGTACTGTCAATTGTACCAATGGCAAAATAAAAAAAAGAATTATCATATCAAGACTGTACTTTTGTATTTGTAAATCTTCTCGGCAGGGGCGGGCTGGGCCGGGGGGCAGGGTGGAAATTTCCCCCCAGGCCGCCTAACTTATATTCAAAATGGCCGCTGTCTGCTGACATTTTTTTTGTACAGTAAGTCGGCTGCAGTCTGCAGCAGCCGCCGATTGGCTGCGCTGCTCCCGCACTGCATTCTGGGAGTTGTAGTCCGGGCCGTGCAATGTCAGTGTGCATGCATCTGCCTTCCCGAAAATAGCTGAATGTATATGGGCTTTCCCGAGCCTGGCTAGCTTTGGAACGGGCTCAGGAAAGCAGATACACGTTCGGCTATTTCCAGAAAGCCGGGCGCATGCTCCTGACATGATGGCGCCGGGCGGCACCATTCTTAAAAATACAGAATCGCGATCAGTACGGCCCGGCCAGCAGCTATATTTTTTTCAGATACCGCTTCCCTCAAAGCGGCCCCAGGGCAGCCAGGCAGTTTTTAAAAGTACAGCAGCATGAGCCTCTTGTTATGGCCGGGTAAGACCGGAGCCATCCCCTACCCAGCCTCTGACCTCTCTGCAGCCTCTGACCTCCCCAACCTCTGACCTCACTGCAGCCTCTGACCTCCCTAGCCTCTGACCTCTCTGCAGCCTCTGACCTCCCCAGCCTCTGACCTCTCTGCAGCCTCTGACCTCTCTGCAGCCTCTGACCTCCCCAGCCTTTGATCTCCCAGCCTTTGACCTCTCTGCAGCCTCTGACCTCCTAGCCTGTGACCTCCCCAGCCTGTGACCTCTGCAACCTCTGACCTCTCTGCAGCCTGTGACCTCCAC
>BLSH010440458.1:847803-871385 GCA_018402905.1 Glandirana rugosa
AAAATTACATAGTAATTTAAGGGTTAAACCAATTTCTCGGACAGGTGGAGTACCCTAATATATGACGGGAGAAGGTAAATGGATTAATGGAAAGTATATATATCGATTACCTCGTTCCGACTCATAAGTGTACAAACTGTTTCAACAGATTTAAACATACATCGTACCCTTCTTCTACTGTCCTTTTCCAGATCTTTCATCGAATCATTGGCTTTCATACATTTTTATACGAATAGTTTTCATCCTACGAACTAAAGTCGAAACAGTATACAGTATGTAAATAACTATCTCCTCTAATCTACAGTCCATCACTTTAGGGAGTTACTGATATTATACTTTTACTTTTGTTAACACTTGTAAAAGTTTTTACTTCCTAATCACTACCTGACATCTAATCTCCTCTATCAATAAATGTATGACATATGACAAAGCTGAAATCAAGCATCCTACTTTTGATAAGCATATTTTTACATACTTTCGGTTACTAAGCTACTTTCTAGACCTTTTCCTGTCATCTTCTTCCCATGCTACATACAAATTTAGACAACTTTGTCAAACATGTGAATACTCAGCCTTGCTCCATTAGCTATATATATGAAAGGTAATTAGGTAAATGGAAGAGGGCAGTATATAATCCCATGAGGTGGACAGGCTCTTTAACCAAATTGGGAATTTAATGATACATTAAAAGCTTTCTTTAAATGGGGAATGCGAAACTGATGACACATTGAAAGCTTTCTTTAAATGGGAAATGGGAAACCATGTTCAATAAAGAAACACTCCAATCTATTTTTATTTTAAATTAGATCCATACAGATAAACCAAGCATAGAAAACTGTTTCAAATACACAGCATGGTATAGTATAGAATTATCATGTTCAAGCAATCCAATAGAACTGATATTCAATAACACTACTACAGTCATTCAATACAAGTCACTGTTGTGTTCAGGGTATACACGTCCTGGCCTTAAACATTTCTATTTTAACAGCAGTGCTGAAATGGAGGCACACTGTAGTGATTGCAAGTATCTGTTTTCAGATTTATTCCTATGTACACTTGGTGCTCCCTTTGAAACCTAGGCCCAGCCTGTACATGGGGTCACGATTTCTGTGCTAATCTAATTTAAGCCTTTAACCTGCCAGTGCTAAAGCCCACAGTACAGTACATTTTTCATTTTAAGTGAAGCTCTATACTTGAGATGCATTGTGTTGCTGTTACACTGTATGCGCTAAAGTAGTATACAGTAAGTACCCAACATTTGTATACATCATCCACTCTAGGCTTGAATCTTGGATATCCAAGGGGTGAGCTGGAGCTCTATTAATGATGATTTATAGTAACTGCTGGGCCATGAAAATACTTGTATCGATTCATAAGTGTAAGTTTGTTTTAACACAAAGAAGGACTACAACAGTTTATCCAAAAGTTAAAACAATATGTTCAGGCATTGCTGTATTAAAAATATGCATATGCATTTTCGGTCAAAGTTTCATGGACTAATAATCCACACACAGAAGAAGCTATGCAGGTTAAATTGTTCCCACCCCCAATATTCAGCCTACGGATCCAAACTAGCTGTATGATGGATTATGTGTGGGGCCTATTCACTCCACATAGAGTGTTATTGTGTGCATAAAGGGTGCGCTGGTATGCATTGTAAACATGCATAGATATGCGCTGCAAAACATTGTTAAATGCATTGCAGGGCTTGCTTTTTTCTTTGTGTTACATACATTATTGGTGGCGGGGTATTGGATGGAATTACAGTATGTCAGTTTGAATAGAGACTGGTCACATTATTTGCAGGGTATGGTAAAAATGTACTTGGAATTTCACATTTATACAATTCTGTATATCATAACTGATATATTGTATTACTGATTCCTAATACAAAAGACCTTTCTGAGATTTATATTAAAATGTAATACATTACTTTGGATATGCTTTAAAAAAATACAGTGTCCGGTAAGGCTGCTTGTATGATGTTATTCTGATGTTAGCCAGGGCAAGCCTCATTTTTGCATTGTAAAAGTTTGAGTACTGGAATTCTGACAGCATATTCAAAACACTCTTTGTTCAAGTAGAAGAGATCCTGGCTTTTTCTTCAGGGAATTTGATTCAAAAGAGTTATATTGATTTCTTTGTTCTGGGAAAATAATAGAAATGCATGGCTTTATATATTTACAAGATAAGAATAAAATAGCTCAAAGGGTTTTTTTTAACTTGATTTAGAAATGTAGTGTATATGCAGTATATCCCACCATCTGCATCTCCCTGAGAAGTGAGAAAGAAAGGTTTTTAAATAGTTGTGCAAAATTTCATTAATACCAAGCAAATTTATAACTAAGTATCATCAGAAACATTATGGGTCTTCACATTAAAATGAAATTAACTCAATTTCTTATTCCTAGTAATGTGTGCAATAAAGGCTGCCATGCATATTGAACACTGCATGATATTTTAGATCATTTCTTTGCGCTGAGATAACAGGTTTGAGGAATAACAAGTCCACCATTTACCATCTGTCTATTCCTGAAGGAGAACACTACTTAAAATATTGCTCTAGGAGTTCAGTATACTACATGAGTATTTTTTACTGGCCCAGTGTTCCCTTCAAACTGCCAATCATATGCAAGATAATCTTCCTATTTGAAAAAAAAAAACACATCCTAATGTGTAGGATTATAATCTGTCAAAGAATTTAAGACCTGTGTTGTGAGCTATGTACCGTACTGTAGCCAAAATGTGGTGTTCGTTTTATAATACAGTCAAAAAACTCCATTATGTACCTCTGCTTTATCCTCATGCATTTGTTAAACTACAATTTAATTTTTTTTTTGTATTTCAAATATCTGGCTTGAGAAGGAGCTAAATGAGACTTACAGTGATATTAAAGGCTATTTTTTCAATTAAAATAAGCCATACACAGTGCCCAAAAGCCACGTTCCCTCTCCCTCCTCACGGGAATTTGACTGACAGCGGCAGGAGCCAATGTTGGATTAGTGAGAGGAGTCAGTTAAGTGTTTAGGGATGGGGGGAACAGTAAGAAGGGCAATTACCTTAAGCCAGGGAACTCATTATGGTAAAAACCAGCTTGACTTTAGAACCACTTTAAAGAAACCACAAAGCCACACACTAAACCAGTGGGAAGCACGCTAAAGCCTTCTTAAGGCTCAATTCATATTCATTCATTTTCAACCGCATACGATTCACATAACATGTAAACCGGACCTGCTATCAATGGAGCCGGTTCACACATGTCCAGGGCTGCCGCAGTCCATTTTTGAAAAGGGTCCTGTGTGATTTTTGGTCTGGTTTAGGTGGAATTTGAGTAAAAATGCTCACCTTAATCGCACCTGAACCAGTGAACAAAACCGCACTAGACTCCGGACTGCAAACTGCAGCTGGACATGTATGAACCTAGCCTTAAACAGAGGTTTTTTGTCCGTCTCAAAAATGAAAAAAAAAATAAGGGATTTTATTTCTCATTTTATGATATTGAGAGGATCTATGGAATCATTCCATTTTGACCCTAGGCCAACTGTGCATTCAGAACAGCTGGAAGGCTTTTATTGTAATGATGATGATTATGCATCTAAAAAGCCCTAAAGGTCCTTGCTTGTGTACTTCCTGTTACAGGATGTTATATTTTTCTGGTCATTTACTCTGTCACACAGGCTTTCAATAGTCAATCCAAATGGCTTGTGCGTCTTTATTCCGACACAGAGGCTTCCGGTAGAGACTCCAAATGGCCATTTCAAAACACTTTATGTAGGCATAGCTTACTGTTGTCACCATTAGGAAACTCTCCTATAGAAATACCATGCAGCCTTCACTGGAGTGTATGCATATAATCAGGAATTGGCTGCCTTTGTTATGTTTTTACATTGCAGCCTATAAAACATTCCACCAGTAATCAGCAATGCCAGGCTCCTGCAGACTCTCAGTTAGCTGTCTGCTTTTACCTCCTGTAGCAGTGCCGTGTCATCTGTGGATACAGGGTGTTCACTGCACATGGGCCCCCTTAGGGGGGGGCACTGTGACCCACACTGCACCCATGGATGATCCCTAGGTTGACAGTCTGGATGATTGGTGTGGTAGGGGAAAATTGCTTCTCCTCCTCTCCCTCCCTTGGCTGTCAGATGAAAAGTGATACAGGGAGATCTGTGCTTGCAAATTTCCCCTGTCACATCGATCATCCAGACTGTCAACCTAGGGATCATCCATGGGTGCAGTATGGGTCACAGTGCCCCTCCCTCAGGGGTGCACTGATCATCCAGACTGTCCCCTGTGTCCTCCTCCAGCAGCCCTCCGTGTCCTCCTCCGGCCCTCATGCACTCCTCCTCCTCTGGCTGCTGTGTCCTCCTCCTCCCGCCCCAATCCGTGTTCTCCTCTTCCTCCAGCCCCCCTCCATGTCCTCCTCTTCCTCCAGCCCTTCTCTGTGTCCTCCTTTGCCCCCCCTTGTCCCCCCACAACCGGCTTTCCCCCTTTCCTCTCACGCCGGCTGCGGGGGGGATGTCAGGATGGAGAGCGGAGGAAGGTAACGGTAAATATGTCATTTACCGGCTCCTTCCTTTTCTTAATTGGACACAGTGAGTGATCGCTACCGATCACTCCTATGTACTGTGATAACTGTGCAGAGTAAACTATGTTTACTCTTCAGTTACTCTTCTTCAGTTTATGAATGAATGGGAGCCGCTGTCTCCTGTCCATTCATTTTCAATGCAGAAGCTGTTAGGAAAGGGACTGGGGAATCTGTGTCCCCGTCCCTTTCTCTGTCTCAACGGGGAGATGTCAGACCTGATAAAAAAAAATAAATTGGAAAATAATGATAAAAAAATAAAATTTAAAAATAAATAAAATAAAAACTATCCCCTGCCCTACCAACACTGTCCACTGCCCCAACCCCCCCCCCCCCCCAAAAAAAAAAAGCATTGTAAAAAAATGAAATTGTAAAAAAATAAACACATAAAAATAAAAAACTACTGACACCATCCACTGCCCTACTGACACCATCCACTGCCCTACTTATACCATCCTACACATACTACCCACTGCTGTACACTCCGCACTCCTCTCCTGCACATACTACCCACCTCCACACTCCACAATCCTTACATGCACATGCTACCCACTTCCATACACTCCGCACTCCTCTCCTGTACATAATACTCACCACCATTCACTCCATACTCCTCTCCTGCACATATTACCCACCTCCATACACTCCGCACTCCTCTCCTGTACATGCTATCCACCTCCATACACTTCACACCCCTCTCCTGCACATACTACTCACCGCCATACACTCCACACTGTACATTCCCTTTTTAACATTACCGCATTCTGCACTATGCAAGGCATCTCACACTCCACACCCCCTTTAAGCCATGACCAATATTTAGCACAATTTAAACCATGCCCATGCCGAGGTGTGTTATACATGCTGCATTTGTTTGCCTAGGGCCCACTTTTTATCTTGCACATGGGCCCACTGATTTCATGATACACCCCTGTCCTGTAGGGTCATACAGTTACTGACAGAAAAAAAAAATAATGGTTTGTTCCAGCTTGGGAGTAAAGCTCACAAGCGGGCAAACCAAGCAGTTAATTAGGCAGATAAGGACTTTGGAAGGTTAATTTTATTGTATCAAAAAGTCATAAAAGAGTATAGTAACTCACCAAAAGAAAAAAACAATGTATCATAAGTAATCCTAACACCATCCTCCCACAATGCAGGACAAAAAAACAAAAAAAACCCCACAAAAAACAAAAACAAAGAAAAATGTAACAAAATGGACATGTAAACTATGTGGACTTCACATACCAATATGTGTCCCACATGGGGCATAGCATACCTACTGGGTTACTGGTATCCACAGTACACATAGGCCCGGGGCTCCTCTAATACACAATATCCCTTGCTGGGCTGGAATCCGATTATTTTCATATGCATGTCATTGTTCAGGGCAGGTGGAGAATGGAACTAGCTACACTTGTGCTAGTTCCATTCTCCACCTGCCCTGCTAAGGGTATATATAGCAACTGTTAAAATCCATGCATGGCTACATGAGAAGTGCTTTTTGCAACCACAGACAACATTTACATGAACAATGACATGCATATGAGAATAATCGGATTCCAGCCCAGCAAGGGATATTGGGTATTAGAGGAGCCCAGGGGCCTATGTGTACTACAGATGCCAGTAACCCATTAGGTATGCTATGCCCCATGTGGGACACATACTGGTACGCAGAGTTTACATGTCTGGACACTACCATTTTGTGACATTTTTCTTTGCTTTTCTTTTTTATTTTTTTGGTGTTTTGTCCTGCATCGTGGGAGGATGGTGTTAGGATTATTTATGATACATCATGTTTTTTACTGAATTGCTATACTCTTTTATGACTTGATACAATAAATACAATAAATTAACCTTCCAAGCTGGAACAAACCGTTATTTTCTTTTTTCTGTCTGCATTTTAGGTTAGAGGGAAGACCACCTATCGGTGGTTGGACATTGATTAGGTGATAGTTGTACTGCTATACCTCCGTTTTCCTTTCCTTTTTTGTAGTCATACAGTTACTGAACTGCAGGAAGAATCAATGAACATGAGAGCGCTCACCACTTGTAGTTCATTCATCTACAGAACTCGGCTGCAATGTTTTTCAATAGTGACAGTGGGTGCGGGGAAAAGATCTTCCGCCTACGGTTATGGGGGGGGGGGCTGCTGTATTAAAAAATTACAATTGTTTATAATACACAGCACTTTTGCAAACTAATTGTCGTTTATTTAAGGTTTACAACTGCTTGTCAGAATCTCTATGTTTTAAAATGATGACATATGGTTCCTATGATTTATACTATGCAATATGAATTTTGTGGGAGAATGGAGTGAAAGTCAGGCTAAAATCTCGAGTCACATGAATGTTTTCCAGTCTCAGAGCTAAAGGGACCTTGGGGGAATAATTGTGAAAACAAAGAGATACTGCTGGAGTACAAATACTCCAAAACAGTGAGTTGTGATTGAAAAAGAGACAATACCATTAGCAATGAAATGGTATCCAGATTTACAAGACCTTGTCCGATGCAAACACTGACCAGCGTTCTAAGGTGGAAAAACACAGAAAGTTTATAACTTTCTATTTACCTAAACGAAAAAGGAACAAACTTAAACCTGTCCATTCAGCTAGTGGACATTGTTTCCAAGCTGAGGAAGGTACACAAGAAATAATTAACTGTCTATTTTTCACTATTAATAAAACAAAATAATTCAAACCTCATGGACTCTATTGCGAATCATAAAGTTAAAATATCAAGACAAACAGTTTAATACGTTTGGGGACACCTTTGTAAAAAAAAAAAACTATTAAAGGTTACATCACTGTTTCAATGTATGTATACAGTATGTATATATATATATATATATATATATATACAGTATCTCACAAACTTGAGTACACCTCTCGCATTTTTGTAAATATTTAATTATATCTTTTCCTGTGACAACACAGAAGAAATTACACTTTGCTACAATGTAATGTAATGAGTGTACAGCTTGTATAACAGTGTAAATTTTCTGTCCCCTCAAAATATCTCAACACACAGATATTAATGTCTAAACCTCTGGCAACAAAAGTGAGGACACCCTTAAGTGAAAATGTCCACATTGGACCAGTTAGCCATTTTCCCTCCCCTATGTCATGTGACTCTTTAGTGTTACAAGGTCTCAGGTGTGAATGGGGAGCAGGTGTGTTAAATTTAATGTTATTGCTCTCACTCTCTCATACTAGTCACTGGAAGTTCAACATGGCACCTCATGGCAAAGAACTCTCTGAGGATCTGAAAAAAAAGAATTGTTGCTCTACATAAAAATGACCTAGGCTATGAGAAGATTACCAAGACCCTGAAACTGAGCTGCAGCACGGCGGCCAAGACCATACAGCGGTTTAACAGGACAGGTTCCACTCAGAACAGGCCTCACCATGTTCGACCAAATAAGCTGAGTGCACGTGCTCAGCGTCATATCCAGAGGTTGTCTTTGGGAAATAGACGTATGAGTGCTGCCGGAATTGTTGCAGAGGTTGAAGGGTTGGGGGGTGAGCCTGTCAGTGCTCGGACCCTACACCGCACACTGCATCAAATTGGTCTGCATGGCTGTCGTTCCAGAAGGAAGCCTCTTCTAAAGATGATGCACAAGAAAGCCCGCAAACAGTTTGCTGAAGACAAGCAGACTAAGGACATGGATTACTGGAACCATGTCCCGTGGTCTGATGAGACCAAGATAAACTTATTTGGTTCAGATGGTGTCAAGCGTGTGTGGCAGCAACCAGGTGAGGAGTACAAAGACAAGTGTGTCTTGCCTACAGTCAAGCATGGTAGTGGGAGTGGCATGGTCTGGGGCTGCATGAGTGCTGTTGGCACTAGGGAGCTACAGTTCATTGAGGGAACCATGAATGCCAACATGTACTTTGACATACTGAAGCAGAGCATGATCCCCTCCCTTCAGAGACTGGGCTGCAAGACAGTATTCCAACATGATAATGACCCCAAACAGACCTCCAAGACGACCACTGCCTTGCTAAAGAAGCTGAGGGTAAAGGTGATGGACTAGCCAAGCATATCTCCAGACCTAAATCCTAGTGAGCATCTGTGGGGCATCCTCAAAGGGAAGGTGGAGGAGCGCAAGGGAAGCTGATCCCCATATGAAATAATCCCTCACAATATATACACAGTATCTCACAAAAGTAAGTACACCCCTCACATTTTTGTAAATATTTTATTACATCTTTTCGAGTGACAACACTGAAGAAATGACAGTTTGCTACAATGTAAAGTAGCGAGTGCTCAGCTTGTATAAGAGTGTCAATTTGCTGTCCCCTCAAAATAACACACAGCCATTAATGTCTAAGCCGCTGGTAACAAAAGTGAGTACACTCCTAAGTGAAAATGTCCAAATTGGGCCCAATTAGCCATTTTCCCTCCCCAGTGTCATGTGACTCGTTAATGCTACAAGGTCTCAGGTGTGAATGGGGAGCAGGTGTGTTGAATTTGGTGTTATCGCTCAATCTATCATATTGGTCACTGTAAGTTCAACATGTCACCTCATGGCAAAGAACTCTCTCAGGATCTGAAAAAAAAGATTTGCTGCTTTACAGAAAGATGGCCTAGGCTATAAGAAAATTGCAGAGACCCTGAAACTGAGCTGCAGCACGGTGGCCAAGACCATACAGTGGTTTAACAGGACAGGTTCCACTCAGAACAGGCCTCCCCATGGTCGACCAAAGAAGTTGAGTGCACGTGCTCAGCGTCATATCCAGAGGTTGTCTTTGGGAAATAGATTTATGAGTGCTGCCAGCATTGCTGCAGAGGTTGAAGGGGTGAGGGGTCAGCCTGGCAGAGCTCAGACCATATGCTGCAAACTGCATCAAATCGGTCTGCATGGTTGTCATCCCATAGGGAAGCCTCTTCTAAAGATGATGATTGCTGAAGGCAAGCAGACTGAGGACATTGATTACTGGAACCATGTCCTGTGGCCTGATGAGACCAAGATAAACTTATTTGGTTCAGATGGTGTCAAGCATGTGTCACGGCAACCAGGGGAGGAGTACAAAGACAAGTGTGTCTTGCCTACAGTCAAGGCTGGTGGTGGGAGTGAAATGGTCTGGGGCTGCATGAGTGCTGCCGGCACTGGGGAGCTACAGTTCATTGAGGGAACCATGAATTCCAACATGTACGTGACATACTGAAGCAGAGCATGATCCCCTCCCTTCGGAGACTGAGCTACAGGGCACTATTCCCACATGATAACGACCCCAAGCACACCTCCAAGACGGCCAATGACTTGCTAAAGAAGCTGAGGGTAAAGGTGATGGATTGGCAAAACATGTCTCCAGACCTAAACCCTTTTGAGCATCCGTGGGGCATCCTCAAATGGAAGGTGGAGGAGCGCAAGGTCACTAACATCCACCAGCTCCGTGATGTCATCATGGAGGAGTGGAAGGGGGCTCCAGTGGCACCCGTGAAGCTCTGGCGTACTCCATGCTCAAGAGGGTTAAGTCAGTGCTGGAAAATAATGGAGGCTACACAAAATATTGAATTGAATATTACTCTACACTGCAGGTGCACTCAACTTCTTTGCTTAACCATGGCGAGGCCTGTTTTGAGTAGAACCTGTCCTTTTAAACTACTGTATGGTCTTGGCCACTGTGCTGCAGCTCAGTTTCAGGGTCTTGGCAATATTATAGACTAGGCCATCTTTATGTAGAGCAACAATTCTTTTTTTAAGATCCTCGGAGAGTTCTTTGCCATGGGGTGCTATGTTGAACTTCTAGTGACCAGTATGAGAGAGTGAGTGAAAACACCAAATTTAACACACCTGCTCCCCATTCACACATGAGACCTTGTAACACTAACAAGTCACATGACACCGGGGAGGGAAAATGGCTAATTGGGCCCAATGTGGACATTTTCACTTAGGGGTGTACTCACTTTGGCTGTGTGTTGAATTATTTTGAGGGGACAGCAAATTTACACTGTTATACAAGCTGTACACTCACTACTTTACATTGCAGCAAAGTATAATTTCTTCAGTGTTGTCACATGAAAAGATATGATAAAATATTCACAAAAATGTGAGGGGTGTACTCACTTTTGTGAGATACTGTATATATACTATATACAGTCAGGTCCATAAATATTGAGACATCGACAAAATTCTAATCTTTTTGACTCTATATACCACCACAATGGATTTGAAATGAAACAAACAAGATGTGCTTTAACTGCAAACTTTCAGCTTTAATTTGAGGGTATTTACATCCAAATCAGGTGAACGGTGTAATTTTTATCCAGCAATCCATGTTAAAATAATAATCCAACTCCAAAAATGAATAGGAGTATTTGTACCATTCCAATCTTACTTCTAGAGAATGTATAGATTATGGAAGCATACTTATAAGGATTACAGGAAAAACATAGACATAGTAGTGTTATCTTAAAATTGTGATTGAGTTCCTTTTTAGATATTATTTTATATATATATATATATATATATATATATATATATATATATACAGTCAGGTCCATAAATATTGGGACATCGACAAAATTCTAATCTTTTTGGCTCTATATACCACCACAATGGATTTGAAATGAAACAAACAAGATGTGCTTTAACTGCAGACTTTCAGCTTTAATTTGAGGGTATTTACATCCAAATCAGATGAACGGTGTAGGAATTACAACAGTTTGTATATGTGCCTCCCACTTTTTAAGGGACCAAAAGTAATGGGACAGATTAACAATCATAAATCAAACTTTCACGTTTTAATACTTGGTTGCAAATCCTTTGCAGTCATTTACAGCCTGAAGTCTGGAACTCATAGACATCACCAGATGCTGGGTTTCATCCCTGGTGATGCTCTGCCAGGCCTCTACTGCAACTGTCTTCAGTTCCTGCTTGTTCTTGGGGCATTTTCCCTTCAGTTTTGTCTTCAGCAAGTGAAATGCATGCTCAATCGGATTCAGGTCAGGTGATTGACTTGGCCATTGCATAACATTCCACTTCTTTCCCTTAAAAAACTCTTTGGTTGCTTTCGCAGTATGCTTCGGGTCATTGTCCATCTGCACTGTGAAGCGCCGTCCAATGAGTTCTGAAGCATTTGAATATGAGCAGATAATATTGCCCGAAACACTTCAGAATTCATCCTGCTGCTTTTGTCAGCAGTCACATCATCAATAAATACAAGAGAACCAGTTCCATTGGCAGCCATACATGCCCACGCCATGACACTACCACCACCATGCTTAACTGATGAGGTGGTATGCTTTGGAAAATGAGCAGTTCCTTTCCTTCTCCATACTCTTCTCTTCCCATCACTCTGGTACAAGTTGATCTTGGTCTCATCTGTCCATAGGATGTTGTTACAAAACTTTGAAGGCTTTTTTAGATGTTGTTTGGCAAAGTCTAATATGGCCTTCAAGTTTTTGAGGTTCACCAATGGTTTACATCTTGTGGTGAACCCTCTGTATTCACTCTGGTGAAGTCTTCTCTTGATTGTTGACTTTGACACACATACACCTACCTCCTGGAGAGTGTTCTTGATCTGGCCAACTGTTGTGAAGGGTGTTTTCTTCACCGGGGAAAGAATTCTTCGGTCATCCACCACAGTTGTTTTCCGTGGTCTTCCGGGTCTTTTGGTGTTGCTGAGCTCACCGGTGTGTTCTTTCTTTTTAAGGGTGTTCCAAACAGTTGATTTGGCCACACCTAATGTTTTTGCTATCTCTCTGATGGGTTTGTTTTGTTTTTTCAGCCTAATGATGACTTGCTTCACTGATAGTGACAGCTCTTTGGATCTCATATTGAGAGTTGACAGCAACAGATTCCAAATGCAAATAGCACACTTGAAATGAATGAGGGAATAACACACATCTGGCCATGGAACAGCTGAGCAGCCAATTGTCCCATTACTTTTGGTCCCTTCAAAAGTGGGAGGCACATATACAAACGGTTGTAATTCCTACACCGTTCACCTGATTAAAGCTGAACGTCGGCAGTTAAAGCACATCTTGTTTGTTTCATTTCAAATCCATTGTGGTGGTGTATAGAGCCAAAAAGATTGGAATTGTGTCGATGTTCTATATTTATGGACCTGACTGTATATATAAATATATATATATATATATATATATATATATATATATATATATATATATATATAAAATATCTAAAAAAGGAGCTCAGTCACAATTTTAAGATAAAACTGCTATCTCTATGTTTTTCCTGTAATCCTGTAAGTATGCTTCCATAATCTATACATTCTCTAGTAAGATTGTAATGGTACAAATACACCTATTCATTTTTGGAGTTTGATTATTATTTTAACATGGATTGCTGGATAAAAATTACACCTTTTTAGCCAATATTTCATAATTAAGATTGAATAAAAAAAATCCACTTTATTCCCAAAAAACTTAATATAGGGATTTCTAGTCTTAAAGTGCCATCTAGTGGACAAGTTAAGCTATTTACTGTGCAAATAAATAGTTAATCAGTAATATTACTTCCCAATCAAAGGTGAGTAAATTTTACAAACAATGCCTTCTGGAATGATCCCAAGTTAAGGAGTTTTGGGGAATAAAAAAAAAGAGAAGCTCAGAGGGAAAAGGAGGCTCCTCCCCATCTTAACCCATATCTGTCTACCTTGAGGCAGATCCTGCTGCTCTTCAGCTCATCCACATTCTCCATCTTGATCTTTATCCATTTCCATCCATCGGTAGCCATCATAAGGGTTTGATCGGTATCCATCTTGAGGCTTGATCCATCCATTCAAGGGATTCATCTTGATCCATCACCATTATTCTGAGGGTAATCAACTGTGTGGAATTATCTGGATCAGGAGTATGCCACCTGAGGCCCTCTGAGCCCTCTGCTGTGGTCCATGACCTCAAAGTAGAAAAGCATTTAGTCACTTCCGACTTCAACAGAGGGCGTGGCCTAGTGGCACGATGTATCAGGATTATATACACACAGCTCTCAGCATGTAACGACCCTCTGCTTGCCTGTCTCCAGGTAACCAGATACACTTGTGAATCCTCCGAGTAAACTCATCTATTCTAAGCATCCAAATGAAGGCCACTAGGTGGCCTACCCAAGCAATGCCGGATATTACCCGGTAAAACTTCATTTTATTCCCTGAAATAATTCAAAGGATCAAATGTGTCTGGAGAATAGCAAGTCTCATTATTCAGAAGGGCGTCACTTCCACTGCAAGAGCTTACAAGAAAGCAATTTCTTATACAGGAAATTAAACCAACATAACATAAAATGATTATACATAAATAGATGACAGAAAAATAAATACAAATCGATTAATTATGATCAAATTTATAATTACTAATAAAGCAATTAATATCTAAATCAACATTTAAGCCTTTTGGTACCAAGGAATCAGTTAAATAGATCCAATGGGTCTCACGTTTGGAGAGGTCACGTACCAAATTCGTTCCCCTCCAGGGTGAGGTCAAGTGATCAACTCCCCAAAATGTGAGACCAGAAGGGTCCTGATTGTGAAATAATTTAAATTGTAGTGACACATTGTGGTCTTTGAAACCTAATTTAATATTTGCTATGTGTTCCGCTATTCGAATTCTCATGGGCCGCTTGGTTCTCCCTATATAGAGCAACCCACATGGACACCTCAAGGCATAGACGACATGCGTCATATTGCACATAATAAACCTTGCAATTTTGAACTCCTTCCCATTAGCATATGAGGTAAAGGTGTTAATGCCCCTAAAGGTGGTACTCACCTCCCTACCTGCTCTACATTTACGGCATGCAAAGAGTCGTGTCGGCAAGAGTGGGGGAATATTTGGACCATTTCCTACAGAGCAGTGTGGTGAGGACAAAGGCCTACCTGAGGGACACTAAGAACTTCCTGCAACTTTTGGAGAAAATTTCAGTTGAGGGAGATTCTGATGTTTTCTTGGTGACGGCGGACGTGTCCTCCCCATACACCATCATTCAGCACGATGATGCTCTGCTAGCCCTCAATTGGGCATTTAGTCAGAGGGAGGATCTACCTCATAATCAAAAGGTTTTCCTGAAGAACTGTTTGGATTTCTGTCTTACCAACAACTTCTTCTGGTTTAATGGCCAGTTCTTTAACCAGAAGAGGGGCGTTGCTATGGGGGCAAAATTTGC
The DNA here is from genome assembly GCA_018402905.1 of Glandirana rugosa. Taxonomy (NCBI): domain Eukaryota; kingdom Metazoa; phylum Chordata; class Amphibia; order Anura; family Ranidae; genus Glandirana; species Glandirana rugosa. Next base: position 862,515 of record BLSH010440458.1, read on the forward strand.
CCCTAGCATCGCTAACCTGTTTAAGGGAGAGTGGGAAGCCAGATATATCTTTGCTAAGAGAAGAGAGGAGCTTATATTTTATGTACGGTATATAGATGACCTATTCTTTATATGGAAAGACACCGAACTGTTCCTTATTGAGTTCCTTGAATATCTGAATAATAACCCTAATAACATCAGGTTGACGAGTCAGTGGAGCCTAAGTGAGATCCATTATCTAGATGTAACTGTCAGTAGGAGTAATGGTTCTTTGGCGACGAAGGTCTATTTTAAGCCTACTGAAAGAAACCGCTTTCTACCTTGGTTCAGTGGACACCACCCTCTCTGGTTAGAGAATATTCCTAAGGGCCAGATGATGCGAGTTAGGAGAAACTGTTCAGATGTTGAAACCTATATGGAACAATCATTGGTCCTTAGGAATAGATTTGAGGGGAAGGGAAATAAACCAGAATTCCTTGATAGGGTGATAAATGAAGTATCCACAATGGCAAGGGATTCCTTATTAACAGACCACTCTCCCTCTTCAACATCAGGTATGCAGGAATTTGGTTTCATAACGGGTTATCATGAGCAATACAGGCAAGTGGAAAAGATATTTAAAGACCACTGGCATGTTTTGCAGATGGACAAATATCTGGGACCCGTTTTGCCCCCATGCCCCAAGTTCATTTATCGTAAGGGACGTAATATAGGGGATAGAGTGGTACATAAGGTCCTTGATCCTCCAAAGAAGTCTTTAACTTTTTGGGATCAAAATGGCTTCTTTGCACGCCGTAAATGTAGAGCATGTAGGGAGGTGAGTACCACCTTTAGGGGCATTAACACCTTTACCTCATATGCTAATGGGAAGGAGTTCAAAATTGCAAGGTTTATTATGTGCAATATGACGCATGTCGTCTATGCCTTGAGGTGTCCGTGTGGGCTGCTCTATATAGGGAGAACCAAGCAGCCCATGAGAATTCGAATAGCGGAACACATAGCAAATATTAAATTAGGTTTCAAAGACCACAATGTGTCACAATGTTAAAATCACATGTTTTAATAAAAAGGTAAAATGTAATAAATAGAGTAAACGTGGTCAAAACTTAGCCAAGGTTCGGCAACCAGATCGGATAGTCAGAGCAAGCCAGTGAAGCAGGAGTCCAGAGATCAGCGAGGTCAAACACACAGAATGCAGGGTCTTGAATCCTGGAACCAGAAGGGAACATCAAACAAGCAAAATCTTCGACAGGAACACACAGCAGAGATTTCTCCAGAGATGTTGACCAAGGCGAAGGCATCTGCGATCTGATCCAGGCAGTTTATATAGCAGCAGAGCTGGCTAAACGAGGCAGGATATGGTCATCAGGTGAGACAGAGTAGAAGCTGAAACTGGCAATTAACCCTCAGCTGAACAGCTTGCTGTGAGAAGGAAGAGCTAAGCCCAGCCCTGACAGTTTCGTGGCATTGGGTTATGATATTTATGGGGGGGAAGTTGAGTTAGCTCAATCTAGTTACCTGGTATATATATATATTTAGCCATTCAAGTTCAGGGGTTTTGTGTTTGAATATACATTTTTGTGTCTGTTATACTAATAATCCTACTGTTATGCATGTTTGTTAGTGACTTAATGATAGAATAAATCTTGATTTATTTTAATAGTTTCATAGTCAATGCTTGCACACAATTTTATTGTGCTTAAAAATATCTGCATAGAGCGTGAATTTCAGGGAATCATTAAATGGTCAGCATAATTATATTTATGTATTTATTATATCTATTTCCATATTGGAGGCACTGTCATACATTGATCAATTAAATGATCAATATCACTGACTTAATTGTTAAAACGTCCTGACATACTTTAAGCTTGATGTTGTATAACAGAAATACAGTTTTTGTAGGTAATGCTGCTGCATTTTCTAAAGTATCACATCCCATTCATCATTATTCAGCTTTACAACTCACACTCCAACTGGAAGTCACTGAAATTCAAATTCCCTCTGTGTCAGAGGATGTGGCTGTGCTATTAGAGCTGTTTGAGTGGCATGCAAAAGTTATTGTAGGAATAGAATAAAGCTATTGGAGAAGAAAAAGAAAAGGGAGTAATCATCAACATTTTACCCCTTAAAAACCCTTAACATGAGTGCGCATGCGCGGAGCATCCATGGTGGCTGTGTAAGCCAGGAGCTCTGTCCCTTCCTGGCCGTTCGGAGCCCACATCGCTGGTAGCGGAGCTCAGTCGTCCCGCTCAGGAGACAGGGGAATGGGGGACGGCATAGGGGTTATGCCGAAACCGATTTGAAAACCGGGCCTCTACCGCGACATTCACGGCCGGACTACCACCCCAAATTGAGGCCGCGGCTTGGGCCTACATGCCCGACAGCGTGAGGCAATTTATATCACACCTGTTTGCCCACCATGGGGCCCCTAGATGCCCTCAGCTGGGAGCCTTCAGGGGGTTATTTATTTATATATGTGTATTCATATTCGTTACTTTCTCCAGATAAGTTTCTGTTTTATGGGTTAACCAAATGTATAATTTTTACTTGGGCTTCTGAGGAATGGCCGGGAAGGGGGCCATGCTCCTCCCTCTGATTTCGGGATATTCTATATGGTATCCCCGGGGTCAGACGTTGTTCTGCCATTTGGGCAGAAACTTGAGTTCCTTTTTCTGCTAATGGAGGGGTCCTCTAATCCCTTCATTCCCAGGAAATGTGGGGATCTTGTGGCTAGTTTTGGCCACGTCCCTCATCTGTTTTTTGCTTTTGTACCTTTTCAAACTCTTCTGTCCTATCCCTTTGTTATCATTCTGCTTCTACTCTTTCTTTTCAGACACCAGGAAAGGCTTCTCCGCAGAGGGCCCCCATGGATAGACGACATTGCTGCTTGGTTTGACAGGTCCTCTTTTACGCTTGCTCAAGGTCGGGTGAGTCCTTGGTTAGTGTGGTCTGTGGATAGCTCAATACTCAGTTCCAATGCCCAATAACACACCTTCTTTTCTGACAGTGGGATCTCATAATGTACAGGGTCTTAACTCCCCAGTAAAATGGAAAAAGTATTTTAATCTCGCCCGCTCTCACCATCTAGATGTACTCATGCTTCAAGAAACACACTTCCCAGAGCAATATGTCCCCAAATACATACATTCCTACTACCCTCACTTTTTTCTGGCGAACGGGGGGATCTTTTTCTCTAAACACCTAGCCTTCTCCCTTATGAAAGAATTTAGGGACCCAGAAGGAAGATTTATTTTCCTGAAAGGGTCCATAGGGGGGGATGACATATTCTTTTGTGTCCTATTATGCTCCCAACACCGGTCAATTTAAATTTTTCCAAGGGCTATTTAGGCATATCCTACCCCTCATCAAGGGGAATGTAATAATGGGGGGGGGGCCTCCAATCTGGCCCTTGACCCCATGTTAGACAAATCAGGCTTGGGTCCATCCCGCCTAATTCGGCCCCCGAAGCATAGCCTGAAACTTGCGAGACTTCTCTTCTCCATAGGTTTCATTGATATTTGGAGGGAACTGAATCCTAAGGTGAGAGACTTTACTCACTATTCAGCCCCGCATAGGAGCTTAGCCAGAATAGACCATATTTTTGTCCCTTCTTACATATCTCCTATAATTATTAAATCCTCCATTAAAGACTCCCCTTTGTCAGATCATGGGATGGTAATAATACATATCAAAGTCGAGATAGGTGGAGTGAGGAACCCCCAATGGCGCCTAAATGAATCCCTTCTGAATAATCCAGTACACTACATAATGCTGGAAAAGGAACTTAACGACTATTTTCATAGGAACGACAATGGGGAAGTTTCTCCCCCAATACTGTGGGAAGCCCATAAGGGGGTCATGAGGGGAAATCTCATACAATTATCAGCCAGGTTGAAAGGGGAGAGGAATAATGATATTGAGAAATTGGAAGGGGAATTTCAAGAACTAACTAAAATCCATAAAAAGAATCCGACCCACCACTCGTGGTCTAAGTTGGAAGCGGGAAGGGTGGCCCTAAACCTTGCCTTCACCACCAAAGCTGAGAAACAAATTCAATGGTCCAGGGCTAACTCGTATTTGCAAAGAGACCAGATAGGTACCAAATTGGCTGCCAGATTATCACCCAAGTGTCGCTCCTACTCTTTCCCCAAGATCAGGGACCAGGCAGGGACTCTAACTCAGAATCCAAAACGAATCATGTCCACATTTCAAAAATTCTACGCTAATCTATACAACGCAGGACAGGCAGCTTCTTCTTCTGCTCTTGAAGCTTTTTTGAACTCCATCCCCCTTCCTAGACTATCGGAAGACCATATAGCTTCTCTAGAGTTGCCCTTCAACGACGTGGAGGTACTGGAGGTGATCAGAAAACTTAAGAAAGGCTCAACCCCAGGCCCAGATGGTTTTTCTACGGGGTATTATAAAACCTTTGGCCCAGTCATTGTTCCCTACTTAACGAAATTCTTCAATTCATTAAGAAACGGTTCCACCCTTCAAAATGACTCCAATAGAGCATTTGTGTTGGTTATCCCTAAACAAGGGAAGGATCACACTGACGTAAGCAATTATAGACCCATCTCTCTGATAAACAATGATCTCAAAATTATGACTAAAGTTCTAGCGAATAGACTGTCTAAAATTATAGACCAATATATCCATAAAGACCAGGTTGGCTTTATCCCGGGTAGGCAGGGACCAGACCAGATCCGTAGAGCGGTAGATATTGTGTCGCTTCTTGGCTCAAGTTGGGATGGGAGCTCCTCTCAGGAGGGATATATCTTATCTGTCGACTTACAAAAAGCCTTTGATACGGTAGAATGGTCTTATCTTTTTGAAGTATTAAAGAGATGGGCATTTGGCCCTAATTTTACCCAAACCTTAAAAGCCCTATACTCCAATCCTAGTGCCCAAGTCAAGTTGCATAGCTTCTATTCTGATCCTTTCCCCATCTTTCGGGGCACTAGTCAAGGATGCCCCTATCCCCTCTAATTTTTGCAATAGCGATGGAGTCTTTGGCCATTGCCATTAGAGAGAATCCAAATATCCAAGGGATAGACTGTGGTCTGTATTCACACAAATGTGCGTTATTCGCAGATGATTTACTCCTGTTCATCTCCTCCCCCTTCACGTCAATGCCTAGGGTTATTCAGCTTCTCAAGGCTTTTGGAGAAATATCAGGTCTCTGTGTAAACTGGTCCAAATCGGCAGCCCTGAATGTATCTTTGCCTGAACAAACTTTAAGCCACAGGTGTCAAACTAGCGGCCCTCCAGCTGTTGTGAAACTACAAATCCCATGAGGCATTGCAAGGCTGACAATTACAAGCATGACCCCCACAGGCAGAGGCATGATGGGACTTGTAGTTTCGCAACAGCTGGAGGGCCGCCAGTTTGACACCCCTGCTTTAAGCCGTCTGAAAGAACAATTCCAGTTTAGTTGGAGTTCATCCCAGATCCCTTACTTGTAGATTAATCTGACAGCCAATATTAACAAACTTTTTGATGCTAATTACCCCCCTCTCCTCAAAAAATTGACACAGGACGTTTCAATTTTGGATCGGGAGGGACTATCTTGGTTGGGTAGAATAAACACGATCAAGATGACCCTCCTTCCTAGGATCCTCTATTTCTTCAGGGCTCTCCCCATTCCAATTAAGAAGTCTGATTTACAAAAATTACAGTACCTCATTCTAAAATTCATTTGGGCCCGTAAGGGTTTTAGATGTTCAGCTAAAGTCCTCTATAGGAGGCGTAATCAAGGAGGTCTGGGACTCCCACACCTCTTTAAATATTACCAGGCGGCTCAACTTGCCCAGTTTTCAATTGTTTTCCTCAGAGGGGACACACCAGATTGGGTTAAATTAGAGAGACAGGCAGTTCCCCATAACACTATTGACTTTCTATTGGGTATCCCTCACAGATTGAGACCCCCTATTCTCTCCCCTACTTTGTCCCACTCCATGGCACTTTGTGATTCAGTATACAAATCCCCCAACCTGATTTCTTCTCTCCGCCCTCTTAATCACCTTTTCCATAACCCGCAGTTCACACCCGGCTTGGACATCAGGGCTTTTAAATGGTGGACTGACAAGGGTCTGTATCGCATAGGACATTTCCTATCACTGGCCGGACCCTTGTCTCTATCACACTGCACTAACAAGCTAGACTTGCCACCCTATGAAAAATTCAGTTTCGCCCAAATACACCATTTTCTCACCGCTTGGTGGAACTCCAGGAAAGATCACTCAGGTATCACCCCCTATGAACAATGGTGTTCGGAAGCTATCGATTCGGGAGGGGGTATCTCTTTGATCTACGCCTCATTGTTGGAAGACTCCTCTAAACCACCTTTCGTGGACAAATGGGAAAGAGATCTAAATGTAGAATGGGACAAGGATAAATGGACCTCGCTGTTTATGCGCTGTTATAAAGGGATTCCTAATATTTCTTTGAAAGAAGATAATCTAAAGGTATTTATCAGGTGGTACTTGGTACCATCCTGTTTAGCAGCCATGTTTCCTAACTCCTCTAACTTATGTTTTAGGGGTTGTGATCATGTGGGGACCTTCCTCCACACGTGGTGGGAATGTGTCCACATTAGGGGATTTTGGAACAGAATTTCTATCTTACTTCGTAAGATCTCAGGCCTCCCAATCCGTCAGTGTCCAGAAATAGCCCTGCTCAATACTAAACCCGAAGGTCTGTCCAAACCACTATTTAAACTCGTCCATTTTATCTTAATGGGTGCCAAAATTACAATTGTTAGATCTTGGAAACGCCTGTCTGTATCATTCTCGGAGGCTATACGGAAGGTGTCCTGGATTATGGTTCAGGAAAAGTTGGCCAATTATATCCTCGATACTCCTACTAAATTTGAACTAGTTTGGGATTCATGGAAGAACTACTTGAATATCCCGGGGTGACTCCCCCTCTTCTCTTAACTCAAATAGCTTCTTTGGTGTCTTCTTTCCCCCTTCCCCTATTATATTCTTTCTCTTTTCTATATCACTATTTCTGCTTTCCTTTCTATCTAGCTCTTTTTTTTTTCTCAATATCTTTTTGTTTACTAGGGTCGGTAAGCTTATAGGGCAGTTCTGCAGTTGGAGCAGGTGGTTATAGTTTCTCTATTAGTGACTTCAATAAACAGGTTTTGAATGTACAAATTACTCAAGTTATTGTTGTCCTAGGAGAGGTTTTTGCTTTAAAAAGCTTAATGTGTAACGATGGGCCCGGATGGGGATTGGTCGGTGTCTAGCTTCTCGGTCACAGTTTGATCCCAACTGGGGTGACCGGGGGCCGGATGGGATCTCCCATATCTAGGTGTTACCTTATCGATTGGTTGTTGATACTCTCATTGTCTTTAGCCTCTCGCGAATAATTATAATGTGTCCATTCCATTCCCATGTCAATCATAGTTTAATTGATGATTGTTAACCACTTGCCAACATGAGAATATACTCTGTGTTTGAAAATACTAGCTCAGTGACTTCTAGTATCTTTATGCATCTTTAACGTTGTTTTTATTTTTATATGACAATTTTCTCAATAAAAAGATTTGAAACGAAAAACCCTTAACATTTCGTAATAATTCCTTTGTTGATTTATAGAGTTTTGCCAGCAGAAATAATTTGGTGTCCAAAGCCCACAAATGGCCAGTGGAGGACATTTCAATTGATTTTCTAATCCCTAGTAAAGTGTTACCCATGGTATTTGGCTTTACTGTGTATCTCATACCAATAGAATGCAACACTGAAAACATAAAACAGTGGGATATTGTTGCACGGAGCAAATGAATAAAAATTAGTTCAGATTTCCCACAGTGCTGCTGGGATTCAATTTTGCATCAGCTTCAACAACTTTTGATGTTACTGTGAGCAAATCCATCACAGAGCTTTTCTGTCAAGGTCTTCTAACAAGCAGCATTAAAAATATTGGAGCCAAGTGTAGGGTTAGCAAACCTCAGAAATATAAGAGGAAAGTCCTATTATCTGAGCTAACATTTCTCTTGGCTACTGTATTTTTTATGTTGCTTGTTAGGACCCTAAAGCCAAAAAAAACTATAACAATGTTCTTTAAAATTGCAGTAAAACAACGGGGTATGGATCATTGATTGCAGTTTTCTCTTATTTTCACATACTTTTGTTTATTTTGGCATTTTATTGAAATATAACACATTTATTATGCTGAAAAAGTAGAGTATGAGAAACAATATTTACAGTATATAACTAATTTAGCATGATAATAGTGGCAAACATAATAATTTATTTATTACAGATACTTCTATAGTGCTGCTAATTTATGCAGCACTTTTACATATACAGTATCTTACAAAAGTGAGTACACCCCTCTCATTTTTGTAAATATTTTATTATATCTTTTCATGTGACAACACAGAAGAAATTACACTTTGCTACAATGTAAAGAAGTGAGTGTACAGCTTGTATAACAGTGTAAATTTGCTGTCCCCTCAAAATAACTCAGCACGCAGCCATTAACCACTTCCCGACCGCCGTATGCAGAATGACGGCCGGGAAGTGGCTGAGTTATCCTGACTGGACGTCATATGACGTCCTCAGGATAACAAGCCGCCGCGCGCCCGGGGGGGCGCGCATCGCGGCGATCAGTGGTGTGGGGGGTCAGTCTGACCCCCCGCAATGCCGATCTCGGTAAAGTGCTTCGATCCGAAGCACTTTACCATGTGACCAGCCGTGACCAATCACGGCTGGTCACAGTGTAATACAGGAAAGCCGTTTATCGGCTTTCCTGTACTCAGGTCTGCAGACCTGATGAGGGGAGAGCCGATCGGCTGCATCCCTGACAGGGAGGGTTTGTGCTGATGATTTATCAGCACAGCCCTCCCTCGGATCGCCACCCTAGACCACCAGGGAGCCT
>BLSH010440458.1:871833-885395 GCA_018402905.1 Glandirana rugosa
TGGTACCGCTCCAGATAAGACTCACCTTGGACAGGACAATTTGACGACATACCAGAACCGGTGGAACGTCGTCGAGTCAAAGTCCCAGAACCGTTAGAAGAATATCGGATCCGGTAGAAATACATCTCGTTTTGTAAAAATAGAGTCTAGGAGTATCTCAAAAATCGAAACTCCATGGTACAACTTGAAGTTCACTGGTCATACTCTCTCACTCTCGCTATTGTGGTTTAAATTGTGTGGACGAGGAGTAAGTGTGGACTCTGTAACATTGTAATTGCTCAGTGTACTGTGGTCCCCTCCCTTTTACCGGTTAACCCGGGTTAAACCTGTAAAAGTAAATCCCCACATGAGTGAAAACAGCGTCGCACGACCGCGCAATTGTCATTCAAAGCGCAACAGCACTGAAAACTGAAAATTGGTCTGGTAGTAAAGGGTTCTAAGTGCATAGTATTGAAGTGGTTAATGTATAAACCGCTGGCAACAAAAGTGAGTACACCCCTAAATGAAAATGTCCAAATTGGGCCCAATTGGCCATTTTCCCTCCCCTGGTGTCATGTGACTCGTTAATGTTACAATGTCTCAGGTGTGAATGAGGAGCAGGTGTGTTAAATTTGGTGTTATCGCTCTCACTCTCTCATACTGGTCACTTGAAGTTCAACATGGTACCTCAAAGCTAAAAACTCTATGAGGATCTGAGATAAAAATGTTTTGCTCTACATAAAGATGGCCTAGGCTATAAGAAGATTGCCAAGACCCTGAAACTGAGCTGCTGCAAGGTGGCCAAGACCATACAGCAGTTTAACAGGACAGGTTCCACTCAGAATAGACCTCGCCATGGTCAACCAAAGAGTAGTTTAGTGCACATGCTCAGCATCATATCCAGAGGTTGTCTTTGAGAAATAGACGTATGACGTGATGAGTGCTGCCAGCATTGCTGCAGAGGTTGAAGGGGTGGTGGGTCAACCTGTCAGTGCTCAGACCATACACCATGGCTGTCGTCCCAGAAAGAAGCCTCTTCTAAAGATGATGCACAAGAGAGCCTGCAAACAGTTTGCTGAAGACAAGCAGACTAAGGACATGGATTACTGGAACCATGTCCTGTGGTGTAATGAGACCAAGATAAACTTATTTGGTTCAGATGGTGTCAAGCGTGTGTGGCAGCAACCAGGTGAGGAGTAAAAAGATAAGTGTGTCTTGCCTACAGTCAAGCATGGTGGTGGGAGTGTTATGGTCTGGGGCTGCATGAGTTCTGCCGTCACTGGGGAGCTACAGTTCATTGAGGGAATCATGAATGCCAACATGTACTGTGACATACTGAAGCAAAGCATGATCTCCTCCCTTCAGAGACTGGGCTGCAGGGTAGTATTCTAACATGATAATGACCCCAAACACACCTCCAAGACGACCACTGCCTTGATAAATAAGCTGAGGGTAAAGGTGATGGACTGGTCAAGCATGTCTCCAGACCTAAACTCTATTGAGCATCTGTGGGGCCTCCTCAAATGGAAGCTGGAGGAGTGCAAGGTCTCTACTATCCACCAGCTCTGTGATGTCATCATTGAGGAGTGGAAGAGGACTCCAGTGTCAGCCTGTGAAGCTCTGGTGAACTCCATGCCCAAGAGGGTTAAGGCAGTGCTGGAAAATAATGGTGGTCACACAAAATATTGACACTTTGGGCCCAATTTGGACATTTTCACTTAGGGGTGTACTCATTTTTGTTGCCAGCGATTTAGACATTAATGACTGTGTGTTGAATTATTTTGAGGGGACAGCAAATTTACTCTGTTATACAAGCTGTACACGCACTACTTTACATTGTAGCAAAGTGTAATTTCTTCAGTGTTGTTTTACTTGAAAATATATAATAAAATATTTTCAATAATGTGAGGGGTGTATTCACTTTTGTGAGATACTGTATATTGTACATTCACATTAGTCCCTGCCCTCAAGGAGCTTACAATCTAAGGTCCCTAACTTACTCATACAATACATACACTTACTAGGGCCAACTTTCCTACCAGCATGTCTTTGGAGTGTGGGAGGAAACTGGAGTACCCAAAGGAAACCCACGCAGGTACAGGGAGAACATGCAAACTCCAGGCAGGTAGTGTTGTGGTTGGGATTTGAACCAGTGACTCTAGCGCTGCAAGGTGGAAGTGCCAACCATTTAGCCACTGTACTGCCCATAATAGTAGATGTCTCTACCCCTTACTCTGTTTAAGTTTTACTTCACTTTGGCAGTTTTTTGTTTAAAAAATGAATTCAGATTTAAAAAAAAAAAACACTTTGGTTCAGAACCTTCAAAGACTGGTTCATTTTTTCCCGATTAGACAGCTAGCCATTAGCTGTTTTATCAGTATGGCTGAAAATTTTCAGCCTTGTAAACTGCTGTGTAAAAACATAGAGTGCAAGGCCAGAACCATAATTTTGAACATTTACTGACATTTTATTGATGCCTTTTCTGCACTGGAAGCAGAGCAGATGACTTCAACCAGTTCCAAGCATCCACACCTAGGTAGAGTCTTGGTGGGATTTCAAAATAACTAGGGATGAATGGTAACATTTCTGCAAGATTTACTTCCAATTAAAACCTACAGGGAGAAGTGTAATTGAGATTTCTTCTTGGCAGCCCATACATTATGTTTTTTTTTCTTTTTTTTTCAATTCAACCCGCCTCAATTCCCCCATCCACACATTCAGTGTGATTGGAGGAATCCCTCCTGCTGTGGTATTGTATTTTGGGAGTCTTCCATGCCATAAGAATACAGTGATCAGTGTGGCACTGATTGTTCTGGAAAAGCCTGATAGCCTGGTTGTTAGGGTTGCCACCTCATCCATTTAAACCCAAACATATATTAATTATGCATGTTCTGTGGCTGATTAAGGTGGTACTTTAACTCACTTGGTGCCTTATCTGCATTAAATTAGCCATAGAACATATGTAATTCATATGTGTTCGGGTTTAAAGGGATGAGGTGGCAACCTTACTGGTTGTACACAAGTCAATGGATAGATCCACTTAAGTACAACCAGCCTGCCCACACACAGATCAAAATTTGTCCAGGCTTTACTCCTCTTTATCTTTGTCAGCTGTTCTCATTCTCATGCATTGCTGTACACTTTTTCCCAACAGGCAAACATACAGAGGGACCAACAGAAATGCAGAAGACGGGGGACAGTAGAAATGGGAAAATGTGTTTTTTTATGCACATACTGTAGAAAGATACCAAGAGTTGGAATCCTAAGATAAAACCATTCAAATATACATATTAGAATCCCTTATTTTCCTGGATACAAGTCATGGATTATTTAAAGCAAATTGCAAGAAAACTTTGAAATGTTGCTGTAGTCATCTAAATGGAAGTGTAAAAGCAGACTTCAGAATCTTAGCTGTTTTCAATGCCTTGTCTGATTTTTCTATAGAGCAGCAAATTGTCTCTGAGAGTGAATTCAGCATATATCAAGAAAATGCATTTTCATACAGTTTTGTATATATTAGCACATTAAAAAATCACTAAAATGGCCACAGCTATGTGTGCTCCGTCTCTTCTTTCTAATAAAAGATATCATACAGTGCAAAGTTAGCTTTATACATTTGTCTGATCTGAAAATGAAATTGGACTGAAGAAAATAATCAAAAATGATATCACTTTTTTCATCTTACTTGATAAACTATGTTCGGTAATATTGCTTTAGAAGATGTGATCACACTGATTTCAGGTTCATTAACATTTGCCAACTTTTAAAAAAGCAGAATAGATAATGAGATAAGCACATAACCGTTTTTAACCCTTTATTAAAGTGGTTCTAAAGGCATAAAGTTTTTTACCTTAAAGTATAACTAAAAGCAATCCTTTTTTTTTTGTTTTGAACACAGTGGAGAGCAATTAGAACCCTGGTCAGTTTTTATTGTTGTCTGTGCCCCCTGTTCATCCTCTCTATTTGTCCTGTTTACCATTATCATTGAAAGTGAAAGAAAGAGAAAATCCCAAATTTGGAGTTGTCCCCAGAAAAGCAATAGAGGGGAAATCCTCCAATGGGACACTAGTTCTGGTGACCTGGGCCCCCCCCAAGGGATTCCCTTAATTTGTTAGAATTTCCTCTCATTTTCTGTTTGGCTGTGGGGCAGGAAGTGAAGAGAAATCTCCAAAATGGGTCACAAAAAATGAGCATTGCTCTCTCTTTCTGTATTCGCAGGGCACAGAGGCCGGGGCCAAATCATGATGTGTGTGTCTATAGATGCACACAGCCTGGCTCTAGAGCATGCCTTCAAGAGTGCCCCCATAGCACACATCAACCTTTACAACCGCTTTAAACTTTTATCGTTTAACATGAAATAGGTTTGGTAGATTGTAGAGTGCAACACTTCTCTATTTTGAGCTAAACTCTAGCAGTCAATGGATTCAGTCCAAAGTGAAAGTACTTACTGTTGGGGTAATATAACCTTGCTAATTATACTGATGGCCATTGCCCCAAGGAAAGAGAATGAGGCTTATTTTGGATAGATTTCCACTTGTTTACTGCTGTGTCTCTGAAGACAGGAGTTGCAGGAGAATCTCACTTATGGGGTTATAGATGGTAACAGATTTTGACCCTTTCCAACAAAATTCAAAACTTAAAAAGGTTTTGGCTATATGACATGGATACAGAGGTAGATTTTAATCAACTATAAATTCACCCACCTTTCCTACCAATACATATTGTTCTTCTTTAATCACAGAGGTGTAAGGGGCAACCCATTGCTCATGTAAATTATTTTGTGTATGTAAATTACGTGAATCATTATTTGCTATTGAAAAAATAATCATCATTTTAGGGGGGACTAGCACCCTTCTCATCATGAGTTTTTTTTTCTATACATATATAGCACCCTTCCAATAGGTAGACGATGTGTTGTGAAATTACAAATACATCACCATTTGCATGCAGGATGTATTATTCTATTTGCCCAGTCTATACTAGACTTGCACAGAATGTCATCCAGTGGAACTTCTTGCAGAGGTGCCAGTGTGGGCATTTACTCCAGAAGAATCTGGGTAGTGGTTTGTGATAGAGTGGCCATTATTTACTATGAGACACCAATACTTTGCCTCATTATCATTCTCCATAAGTGCAGCAGTGAAGGCCATGTACTATGGAAGCCATAAACAGACTGGCTAGCTGGAAAAATGCTTGTAACTTATAAAAGTTGATGCTCAATATCAGGTAGTACAGTGCCTTGAAAAAGTATTCATACCCCCTGAAATTTTCCAAATTTTGTCATGTTACAACCAAAAAAGAAAATGTATTTTATTGGGATTTCATGTAATAGACCAACACAACATGGCACATAGTGGAAGTAAAATGATAAATGGGTTTTAAATTTTTTTACAAATAAATATCTGAAAAGAGTGACGTGCATTTGTATTCAGCCCCCTTTACTCTGATATCTCTAACTAAAATCTAGTGGAACCGATTGCCTTCAGAAGTCACATAATTAGTAAATAGAATCCATCCATTTGTTAGAGAACCTTAGTGAACAAACAACATCATGAAGGCCAAGATACACACCAGACAAGTCAGGGATAATGTTATGAAGACGTTTAAAGCAGGGTTAGGTTATAAAAAAATATCCCAAGCTTTTAACATCTCATGGAGCACTGTTCAATCCATCATCTGAATATGGAAAGAGTATGGCACAACTGCAAACCTACCAAGACATGGCCGTCCACCTAAACTGACAGGCTGGAGAGCATTAATTAGAGAAGCAGCCAAGAGGCCCACAGCAAACATATGGAGGAAGGTGCTCTGGGCAAATGAGACCAAAATGTAACTTTTTGGCCTAAAAGCAAAACAATATGTGTGGCGGAAAACTAACAGTGCACATCACCCTGAACACACCATCCCCACCATGAAACATGGTGGTGGCAACATCATGTTGTGGGGATGCTTTTTTTCAGCAGGGACAGGGAAGCTGATCAGAGTTGATGGGAAGATGGAGCCAAAAACAGGGCAAACCTGTTAGAGTTTGCAAAAGACTTGAGACTGGGGCCTCGGAGGTTCACCTTCCAGCAAGACAACAGCGCTAAACATACAGCCAGAGCTACAATGGAATGATTTAGATAAGTGGTTCTCAACTCCGGTCCTCAGGACCCACTAACAGGTTAGGTTTTCAGGATCACTGAAATGCATCACAGGTGATATAATTTGCTGCTCAGTGATTGCAGTATTTTAGTCTGCATCTCCCCAAGGTAATACTTAAGATATGGTCTGTTGGTGGGTCCCGAGGACCGGAGCTGAGAACCACCAGTTTAGATCAAAGCATATTCAAATGTTAGAATGGCCCAGTCAAAGTCCAGACCTAAATACAATTGAGAATCAGTGGCAAAACTTGAAAATTGCTGTTCACAGACCTCTCCATCCAATCTGACAGAGCTTGAGCAATTTTTCACGAAGAATGGGCAAACATTTCACTCTCTAGATGTGCAAAGCTGGTAGAGACATCCCCAGAAAGACTTTCATCTTTAATTGCAGCGAAAGGTGGTTCTTCAAAGTATTGACTCAGGGGGGCTGAATACAAATGCATGTCACGCTTTTCAGATATTTATTTGTAAAAAAAAAATTGAAAACCATTTATCATTTTCCTTCCACTTCACAATTATGTGCCACTTTGTGTTGGTCTATCACTTAAAATCACAATAAAATGCATTTACGTTTTTGGTTGTAACATGACAAAATGTGGAAAATTTCAAGGGGCATGAATACTTTTTCAAGGCACTGTCAGCTGCTTGTTGGAAGATTTCTGTGTTATTATAAATTGCATGAATTCTTTGAAAACTTGTTGCATACAAAGACAAACTGACCCTCTTTTCTTTCTTAAAACCGTCCCCTTCGTCCATAGGATTGATTGGAAAATTCATATATTGAGGGGAGTCAGATGCCAATACAGTAAAGGGAGTCAAAACACTTAATGTAAAGGAGAAGACTTCAATTGCTTTTCAGTGGACATTTTTAAGCCCTTCTTGTTTAGGTGTTTCCATAAAATAATATTTAAACATCAAAGTACTGAAAATATAATTAAACTACTTTTAAAAATGTATCCTCAAGAACTTCCAGCAAATCACCTAATGTACATGTCTACCACCATGGGGTGAGAGCTTTTCCTACTTTTATTCCTGATATGCAGGAAGAGATATCACTAGAGGAGAACCTACCCCACCCCACAAATACACACCTGTTCCCAAAAGTCTTGTGACAAGCAGATTGTCCAGCACTCTCCAGCAAAAGCTACTTTCACAGTACATATAAATGTCTGAAATAATGCTTGACATATTAAGTTGTTACTACATTAATGTTCTAGTCATATTAAAAAAATAACAACAAATCCACACATTAATTAACTAATTATTTATCTACTTGTCATGCAGAATGTGGACCGTGGCTTTTCAAGTGGATGAAAGCAACCTGACAACACTTCAGGCTCGATTCACATATATGCATGTTGCTTTTGAGCATTTCTGCAGTGTTTTCTGCATTATTTTACCGCGTTTTTACCGCGATTTTGCCACAATTTTGAAGTGATTCGCGTTTTTATGGTGGGAAATTCTGTTGCTGGGCAGATTTAAAAAAGCAAATTCTGTTAAAATCACGGTAAAAAAGCAACAAAAATACAGCACTTGAAATTTTCTTGCATGTCCATTGAAGTCTATTACTTGCAAAACACTTCAGTTTGCAGGAAAAAAGTCCCCTACCCTTTTCAAAAATGCACAGGCGCGTGCGCATCGGTGGCGGCATGTTCTAAGAGAACACTGCCTGTCACCGACATTGGTATCAGTTACCCTGTGATCGGCTGTGATCTTCTTCACAGCCGATCACATGTAATGTAAACAGAGTGGTAACTCACTGTTACCAGCTCTTCTCTCCTCACACAGTTTCCAGTGTGAGGAGAGAAGAGCTAGGATCAGTAAGTTACTGATCTGTAAAGCACGAACACACACTTGTCACATCCCCTCTGCCCCCCCATGCACCTGTCACCCAACAGTCACCCCATATGCCCCCATAAAGTGTACCTGTCATCATAAAGTGCACCTGTCATCATACTGCCATCATAAAGTGCACCTGTCACCCATCACCCGTCAGTGACCGTGGCCAGTCACCCGTCAGTGACCGTGGCATGTCGCCCATCAGTGACCATGGCCTGTCAACCGTCACTCATCACTGACCATGGCCTGTCACCCATCACTTACCATGGCATGTCACCCGTCACCCATCACTGACCGTGGCGTGTCACCCGTCACCCATCACTGACCGTGGTGTGTCACCCATCACCAGTCAGTGACCGTGGCATGTCACCCATCACCCATCAGTGACCATGGCTTGTCACCCAACACCCATCAGTGACCATGGCGTGTCAACCGCCACACATCAGTGGCCTGTCACCCAACACTGACCGTGGCCTGTCACCCATCACTGACCATGGCCCGTCACCCATCAGTGACCACTGCCAGTCACCCGTGGCCTGTCACCCGTCACCCAACAGTGACCACCGCCAGTCACCCATCAGTGACCATGACCAGTCACCCATCAGTGACCACCGCAAGTCACCTGTCACCCATCAGTGACCACCGCCAGTCACCCGTCACCCATCAGTGACCAGCGCCAGTCACCCATCACCCATCAGTGACCACCGATAGTCACCCGTCACCCATCAGTGACCACCGCCAGTCACCTGTCATGCATCTGTGGCCACCGCCAGTCACCCGTCACGCATTTGTGATCACCGCCAGACACCGGTCACCCATCAGTGACCACCGCCAGTCACCCATTAGTGACCTCCACCAGTCACCCGTCACCCATCAGTGACAACCACCAGTCAGCCATCAGTGACCACCACCAGTCACCCGTCACCCATCAGTGACCACCACCAGTCACCCATCAGTGACCACCACCAGACACCCATCACCAATCAGTGACCACCGCCAGTCACCGATCACCTATCAGTGACCACCGCCAGTCACCCGTCACCCATCAGTGACCACTGCCAGTCACCTATCACCCATCAGTGACCACCGCCAGACACCCATCACCCATCAGTGACCACCGCCAGACACCCGTCACCCATCAGTGACCAACACCAGTCACCCATCACCAATCAGTGACCACGGCCAGTCACCCATCACCTATCAGTGACCACCGCCAGTCACCCGTCACCCATCAGTGACCACTGCCAGTCACCTATCACCCATCAGTGACCACCGCCAGACACCCGTCACCCATCAGTGACCACCGCCAGACACCCGTCACCCATCAGTGACCAACACCAGTCACCCATCACCAATCAGTGACCACGGCCAGTCACCCATCACCTATCAGTGACCACCGCCAGTCACCCGTCACCCATCAGTGACCACTGCCAGTCACCTATCACCCATCAGTGACCACCGCCAGACAC
This sequence comes from Glandirana rugosa, assembly GCA_018402905.1. Taxonomy (NCBI): domain Eukaryota; kingdom Metazoa; phylum Chordata; class Amphibia; order Anura; family Ranidae; genus Glandirana; species Glandirana rugosa. The sequence continues at coordinate 881,264 of BLSH010440458.1, forward strand.
CCATCACCCATCAGTGACCACCGCCAGACACCCGTCACCCATCAGTGACCAACACCAGTCACCCATCACCCATCAGTGACCACCGCCAATCACCCATCAGTGACCATCGCCAATCACCTGTCAGTGACCGTGACACCCATGAGTAAACATCACCTGTAAAAGTCTCACACATTTGGCATCGCCATATTCAGGAGGAGTAGCAGAATGTATTTTGGGGTGTCATTTTTGCTGTGTACATGCTATGTGTTGGAAATATCTTATAAAAAACTACTGGAAAAAAATGAACCGTTCAAAAGACTCATTATGCCTCATAGATTATTCGTTGGGGTGTTTGCTTTCCAAAATGGGGTCATTTTGTGGGCAATTCCATTGTCCTGGTGCTCCAGGACCTTCAAAAGTGTAATAGGTAGGTGGTTGAGAAATGAGATGTGTAATTTGTGCTCATAGAACGCCTGAAGGTGCTAGTTCAATGTTGGGCCTCTGTATGTGGCCAGACTGTGTATAAGTCTTACACATGTGGTATTGCCATACTCAGGGGGAGTAGTAGAATGTATTCTGGGGTGTAATTTTTGCTATGTACATGCTGTGTGTTGGAAATATGATATAAATGGATAACTTTGTGTAAAAAAATGCGTTTTCATTTTTTTCCCACATTTTCAAAAAACTACTGGAAAAACATGACATGTTCAAAAGACTCATTATGCCTAATAGATTATACATTGTGGTGTTTGCTTTCCAAAATGGGGTCATTTTGTGGGCAATTCCATTGTCCTGGTGCTCCAGGACCTTCAAAAATTTAATAGGGGGTTGAGAAATGAGATGTGTAATTTATGCTTGTAGAATGCCTGAAGGTGCTAGTTCAATGTTGGGCCTCTGTATGTGGTCAGGCTATGTAAAAGTCTCACACATCTGGTATCGTCATACTCAGGAGGAATAGCAGAATGTATTTTGGGGTGTCATTTCTGCTATGTACATGCTATGTGTTGGAAATATCTTATAAAAAACTACTGGAAAAAAATGAACCGTTCAAAAGACTCATTATGCCTCATAGATTATTCGTTGGGGTGTTTGCTTTCCAGAATGGGATCATTTTGTGGGCAATTCCACATTTCAAAAATGTGATAGGTCGTCATGACATTAGATGTGTAATTTATGTCCCTAGAATACCTGACAGCGCTCCCTGCATGTTGAGCCTCTGTATGTGGCCAGGCTGTGAAAAAGTCTCAGACATGTGATATCGCCATACTCAGGAGGAGTAGCAGAATGTGTTTTGGGGTGTCATTTGTGGTATGAATATGCTGTGTGTGAGAAATAACCTGTTACAATGACAATTTTGTGAAAAAAAAAAGAAAACAATATCTTCATTTTGCAAAGAATTGTGGGAAAAAATTACAACTTCAAAAAATTCACCATGCCTCTTACTAAATACCTTGGAATGTCTACTTTCCAAAAAGTCATTTGGGGGGTATTTGTACTTTCCTGGCTTGTTAGGGTCTCAAGAAATGAGATAGGCCGTCAGTATATCAGGTGTCATCGGGTGTGATCAATTTTAAATGATTGGCACCATAGCTTGTAGACTCTATAACTTACACAAGGACCAAATAATATACACTTATTTAGGTTATTTTTACCAAAGATAGGTAGCAGTATAAATTTTGGCCAAAATTTCCAAAGAAAAATTACTAATTGGCAAAATTTTATGACAGAAACAAAGAAAAAGGCATTTTTTTCACAAAATTTTCAATTTGTTTTTTATTTATAGCACAAAAAATAAAAAAAACCCTAGTGATTAAATACCACGAAAAGAAAGCTCCATTTGTGTGAAAAAAAAGACGCATATTTCATATGGGTACAGTATTGCATGTCTGAGTAATTGTCATTCAAAGTGTGATAGCGCTGAAAGCTGAAAAATGGCCTGGACAGGAAGGGTTTTTTTTGTGCCCAGTACTGATGTAATTAAGGTTCCATGCACACTAGCGTGTTTTTAAGCTAAATAAAAACCGCTGGATAAAACACGCTGGTAATAGTGTTTTTTTAGTAGTGTTTAGTACAGTATCTCACAAAGTGAGTACACCCCTCACATTTTTGTAAATATTTTATTATATCTTTTCATGTGACAGCACTTAAGAAATGACACTTTGCTACAATGTAAAGTAGTGAGTGTACAGCTTGTATAACAGTGTAAATTAGCTGTCCCCTCAAAATAACTCAACACACAGCCATTAATGTCTAAACCGCTGCCAACAAAAGTGAGTACACCCCTAAGTAAAAATGTCCAAATTGGGCCAAATTAGCCATTTTCCCTCCCTGGTGTCATGTGACTTGTTAGTGTTGCAAGGTGTCAGGAGCGAATGGGGAGCAGGTATGTTAAATTTGGTGTTATCACTCTCACTCTCTCATACTGGTCACTGGAAGTTCAACATGGCACCTCATGGCAAAGAACTCTCTTAGGATCTGAAAAAAAGAATTGTTGCTCTACATAGCCTAGGCTATAAGAAGATTGCCAAGACCATGAAACTGAGCTGCAGCATGGTGGCCAAGATCATACAGTGGTTTAACAGGACAGGTCCCACTCAGAACAGGCCACGCCATGGTCGACCAAAGAAGTTACATGCATGTGCTCAGCGTCATACCCAGAGGTTGTCTTTGGGAAATAGATGTATGAGTGCTGCCAGCATTACTGCAGAGATTGAAGGAATGGGGGGTCAGCCTCATAGTGCTCAGACTATACGCTGCATACTGCATCAAATTGGTCTGCATGGCTGTCATTCCAGAAGGAAGCCTCTTCTAAAGATGTTGCACAAGAAAGCCCACAGTTTACTGAAATCAAGCAGACTAAGGACATGGATTACTGGAACCATGTCCTGTGGTCTGATGAGACCAAGATAAACTTATTTGGTTCAGATGGTGTCAAGCGTGTGGGGCAGCAACCAGGGGAGGAGTACAAAGACAACTGCGTCTTGCCTGCAGTCCAGCATGGTGGTGGGAGTGTCATGGTCTGGGGTTGCATAAATGCTGCTGGCACTGGGCAGCTATTGTTGATTGAGGGAACCATTAATGCCAACATGTACTGTGACATACTGAAGCAGAGCATGATCCCCTCCCTTCAGAGAATGGGCTGCAGGGCAGTATTCCAACATGATAACGACCCCAAACACACCTTCAAGCTGACCAATGCCTTGCAAAAGAAGCTGAGGGTAAAGGTGATGGACTGGCCAAGTATGTCTCCAGACCTAAACCCTATTGGGCATCTGTGGGGCCTCCTCAAATGGCAGGTGAAGGAGCCAAGGTCTCTAACATCCACCAGCTCCATGATGTCATCATGGAAGAGTGGAAGAGGACTCCAGTGGCAACCTGTGAAGCTCTGGTGAACTCCATGCCCAAGAGGGTAAAGGCAGTGCTGGAAAATAATGGTGACACTTTGGGCCCAATTTGGAGATTTTGACTTAGGGGTGTACTCACTTTTGTTGCCAGCAGTTTAGATATTAATGGCTGTGTATTTAGTTATTTTGAGGGGACAGCACATTTACACTGTTATGCAAGCTGCACACTCACTACTTTACATTGTAGCAAAGTGTCATTTCTTCAGTGTTGTCACATGAAAAGATATAATAAAATATTTACAAAAATGTGAGGGGTGTACACACTTTTGTGAGATACCGTAGCACTTAGTAGCATTAGCTTTTTATTAGCATTTTTGCAGTTCCTTTAACCACTTCAATACCATGCACTTAGGACACTTCCCGCCCAGACCAATTTTCAGCTTTCAGTGCTGTTGCGTTTCGAATGAGAATTGCGCGGTCGTGCGAAGCTGCACCCAAACAAACTTTTTGTCATTTTGTTCCCACAAATAGAGCTTTCTTTTGGTGGTATTTGATCACCCCTGCGGTTTTTATTTTTTGCGCTATAACAAAAAAAGACCGAAAATTTTGAAAAAAAAAAAATTTTTTTCTATGTTTCTGTCACAAAAATTTGTATAAAGTACATTTTCTCCTTCACTGACGGGCACTGACGTGGCTACACCGATGGGCACTGATGAGGCTACACTGACGGGCACTGATGAGGCAGTACAGATTGGCACTGATGAGGTGGCACTGATAAGGTTGCACTGATGATGGGGCAAATATGCAGC
>BLSH010440458.1:886038-907835 GCA_018402905.1 Glandirana rugosa
TCGAGGAACTTCGACAATAACCGTCAAAAGAAAAGACGAGGATCTACGATTTATCGCAATACGATACACAGGTACCGATACGTACGATGAAATCCGATAATCACAAAAAACTCGAGGTCACAGATCCTCGGCTTTTTGATTAACAAACACATTTCAAAGAACCTCACAAAAAACGTCTTCTTTTTTTTGTTTTAAGAGTATTTACGAGGATTGACGACGGTTTACAAGGATATGTGATACATCTCGTAAAATACTCAAAAAAAAAATTGGTGAAGGGCGGGCCGCGTAACTGTTTACTGCAGGCCCGCCCCGGCGCGCGATCGTGCATTATCCTGAGGACGTCAATAGACGTCCAGTCAGGATAATGAACCCCCCGCCCGGACGTCATTTGTCAATGCGCCGGGCGGGAAGTGGTTAAAAAAAAAACTCATAAAATGCTCTACATAGTGTATAGGAACATTTGGCAGCAGTTAGGAGCATTTATGAGAATTTTGTTTTTTTTCTTCTGCAAAAAACACTCCAAGAAACTTTACACAAACAATTAGTTTTTCGGCTCCTAGACACTGGAGCTCAAAAAACACTAATAGCCTAAAGTAGCATGCATAGCCATGGACACATAGCATAACGCTATTTAGCATCTAGGAGCAGAAAAGAAAACTGCCAATAACAGCTTCAAGGAGCTTAACCACCTCAATACTGGGCACTTTCACCCCCTTCCTTCCCAGACCATTTTTTAGCTTTCAGTGCTCTTGCATTTTGAATGACAATTACTCAGTCATGCTACACTGTACCCAAATGAAATTTTTATAATTTTCTTCACACAAATAGAGCTTTTTTTGGTGGTATTTATTTACCACTGAGTTTTTTATTTTTTGCGATACAAGCGAAAAAAGAGCGAAAATTTTGAAAAAAAAAATTTCTACTTTCTGTTTTTAAAGAAATGCAATAAAATCTGATATTATCAAAAACTTAGGCCAAAATGTATTCTGCTACATGTCTTTGGTAAAAAAAATCCTGATAAGTGTATGTTAATTGGTTTGTGTGAAAGATTTAGAGTCTACAAGCTATGCTACGCATTATTGAAAATTGATCAATCCTGAGGCACTGATGGCCTATCTCATTTCTTGAGGCCCTAAAATGTCAAGACAGTACAAATACCCCCAAATGACCCCTTTTTGGAAAGAGGACAGTCTGAGGTATTTAGTAAGAGGCATAGTGAATTTTTTGAAGTTGCAATTTTTTTCCCACAATGCTTTGGAAAATGAAGAAATATATATATTTTTTTTTCTTCGCAAAATTGTCATATTTACAAGTTATTTCTCACACACGGTATAGGCATACTCGCAATTACACCCCAAAATACATTCTGCTATTCGTCCTGAGTATGGCGATACACCATGCGTGAGACTTTTCCACAGCCTGGCCACATACAGAGGCCGAACATCTAAGTAACACTGTCAGGCGTTCTAAAAGCATAAATTACACATTTCATTTCCTGACTACCTATCACATTTCTGAATGCCCTGGAGCACCAGGACAATGGAATTACCCCCAAAATAACCCAATTTTGGAAAGAAAACACCCCAATGTATATTCTACAAGGCATAATGAGTCTTTTGAACATGTAATTTTTTTCCACAAGTCTTTGGAAAATGTGGAAAGAAAATGAAAACATATTTTTTTTCACAAAGTTGTCAATTTATAAGATATTTCTAACACATAGCATGTACATAGCAAAAATAACACCCCAAAATACATTCTGCTACTCGTCCTGAGTAAGGCGATACCAAATGTGTGAGACTTTTCCACAGCCTGGCCACATACAGAGGCTCAACATGTAAGTAGCACCGTCAGGCGTTCTAAAGGCATGAATTACACATTTCATTTCCTGAGTACCTATCACATTTCTGAAGGCCCTGGAGCACCAGGACAATGGAATTACCCCCAAAATAACCCCATTTTGGAAAGAAAACACCCCAATGTATAGTCTATGAGGCATAATGAGTCTTTTGAATAAGTCATTTTTTTCCACACGTTTTTGGAAAATGTGGAAAGAAAATGAAAACAATTTTGTTTTCATAAAGTTGTCAATTTATAAGCTCTTTCTAACACATAGCATATACATAGCAAAATAACACCCCAAAATACATTCTGGTATTCACCCTGAGTATGGGGATACCACATGTGTGAGACATTTCCACAGCCTGGCCACATACCGAGACCCAAAATGCAAATAGCACCTTTAGGCTTCTAACACATAGCATGTACACACCAAGAATTACATCCCAAAATACATCCTGCTGAGCAAAGGGTAAAAAAAAAGGATTACCTGTGGTTTTAGCAGACAGAAATACCGTTCCAGAGCAGGTAAAGCATTGATCCAGACAGCCAAAGGAAATGCCCAGGAATTGTCCAGGGAGCAGACAGAGATAAGCCAAAGTATTGTCCTGGCAAGAACATGGTCCATAAGCAGGCAGTTCAGGTAGCGGGCAGAGGCATGGCCAGTTCAGGTGACAGGCAAAGACATGGCCAGTTTAGGTGGCAGGCAACGACATGGCCAGTTTAGGTAGCAGGCAAAGACATGGCTAGTTCAGGTGGCAGGCAAAGGCATGGCCAGTTCAGGTGGCAGGCAGAGGCATGGCCAGTTCAAGTGGCAGGCATGGTCAGTTTAGTGGGCAGCAGGCAGCACTATAAGGCATCAGTAAGGTAAGACCTGAGGACAGGGGTAGAGGCTTCTTCCCACCCACCTTTGAAGCCTCCGAGTCTCCAGACCCTAATCCGAGAGAACAAAAACCTGGAGAAAAAGTTTTTTTTCCACTCTGACAATCTATTCTGGAGCCCCCTCACATACGTGAGACCCCTGTGCTGTACAATGGCAGGGCAAATGATCAGTTCAGGAGGCAGGCAAAAAGCATGGTCATTTAATTCATGTGGAAGGCAGAAACATGGTTGGCAGAGGCATAGTCGATAAACAGTCCGGGTCATACACAGAAATAGTGAAAACTGGAAAAATATCTTCAATTCACAGTCTATAATCAGTCCAGGTCATACACAGAAACAGCAGATAGTGGAAACAGCAAAAATATTATCTCCAATTTACTAATAGTGTAGTGAAGTGTGATAGCTCCAGTAACATGCTCCAATACAGAGGCCTGGCTGGGAGGGACATTGGGGACAGTAAAATCGTGTGTCATGCCGAATTCCTCTACTTGAACATACACAACATCTTTTTTGGGGTTTGCAGCCTGTTTGGGTATGAGGGAGGATTTCCGGAAAGTGCCTTTTGTGGAGCCTGTCTAATTCATCAGAGCAAATTATTTCAGCGGGTTGGCCATTGGGATAGACAAGGGCTGTAATGACGTCTTCTTGAAATTTGAGATAGGTTAGGGAACTTTGGGTATACTTAGAAAGAAATAACATATGAATTGAACAGGGCTAGTTGCATCAAATAAATGGAGACTTTCTTGTACCAAAATAGTGATCTTCTGGTGGCCAAGTAGGGCTGCATAAGCTGGTCATTCATATCCACCCCCCCCATGAAAAGATTATACTCATGAATACATTTTGGCTTCTGAACGGGACCTCTTCTTGTCTGCAGTTCCACCAAGGTGTTATTGTGAATTGTGGAAAGGATATAGACATCTCTTTTTTTGTCTCTCCACTTCAGGGCTAGTACCTCTTCATTCTGCATACTGGCCATTTCCCCCTACTTCAATATCTTGCTGACTAGTCTCTGTGGGAAGCCCTTGCGGTTGGTCCGTGCTGTTCCACAGGCCACAGTCTTCTTTTGGAACAGATGGCGGAAGACTGGGAGACTTGTATAAAAATTGTCCACATATAGGTGGTAACCCTTCCCAAGCAATGGTTCGATCAGCTGCCAGACAATTTTGTTCCCATATAGGTAGGGCGCCCAGGGGGGTTTAGCTGTTTGTCCTTTCCCTCATAAATTTTTAAATCGTATGTGTAGCCTGTGGCCCTGTCACATACCTTGTAAAATTTGACGCCACGTCTGGCTCTTTTACTGGGGAGGTATTGCTTTATGCCAAGTCTTTCCGTGAAATGTACTAGGGATTCATCTACACAAATATTTTTATCAGGGATAAACATCTGCTTGAAGCTGGAGGAAAAAAAATTTATTAGGGGCCGAATTTTGAATAACTTATCATAATCGGGATGATTTTGAGGGAGGCACTGGGCATTATTGTTGAAATGTAAAAACCCCATTATCATCTCGTAACGAGTTCTGGGCATCAAAGAGGAGTAAACTGGCATGTGGTGGATAGGAAGGGTAGACCAGTAGGCATGAAGTTCGTTTTTTTTGTCAGCCCCATGTTGAGGGTTAAGCCAAGGAAAATTTTAAACTCTTCCACAGTGAGGGATTTCCAAACAAAAGGGCGGGCATATGAAGAATTTGGATTGTTGGCTATGTGTTGGCTGGCATACATATTACACTGCTGCACGATCTGATTTAGGAGATCATCACTAAAAAATAGATAAAAGTAATAAATTGGGGTATAATTTTCCGATTGAAACTGAGGGCCTGGCTGGGCTGTAAAAGGGGGAATTGCGGGTTCTACTGAAGTTGTGGGCAGCCATGTAGGATACAGCAGAACATCTGGGAGGCTATCACGGGCCCTGCCTTGTTGTTAATGGGATGCCCCATTGCTAATATCTGGCCAATCCTCTGTGCTTGCCACTGCAGGGCAACTTGCAGAACTACTGATGGATGCCTGCCTATCCTGGAGTGCTGCACTGCTGGTGGATGCCTCCATATTCATTGCGCTGCTGGTGGATGGCTGCTCATATCTCCTGGGCCTCTTTGTAACGTTTCTGTCCTCCTCTGTTTCCATTTCAGAGCCACTGCTCTCTGGAGAAAGTTCCCCGCTACTCTCGTCCAACATGCTCTGGAGTCTCCGGAGAGCCTCCTCACCGCTATATAATCTTTTAGCCATTTTAGCAAATGTTCACAGACAGATTTGGCAGATGTGACAGATGAGATGTTGATCACTGGGATGTAGTGGATTATTTTGGACAGATGTGTGTCAGATGTGGCAAATTATTATGGGCAGATGTGCCAGTTGATGGTGGGCAGATTACTGACAGATGTGCCAGAATATGATGGGCAGATGATGGGCAGATGTTCCAGATGATGATGGGCGGGTTATTACTGAAAGATGCGCCAGGTGATGATGGGCAGATGTGCTAGATAATGTATCGGATGATGGGCCAGATGTTTACTGATGATGCGCTAGAATATGAAGGGCAGATGTGCCAGACGATGGACAGATTATTACTGGCAGAATGGGCAGATGTGCCAGATGTGCACCAGATGATGGGCAGAATATTACTGGCAGATGGGCAGATGTGCCAAATGTGTGTCAGATGATGAGCAGATGTGCCAGATGATGGGCAGATGTGCCAGATTGGCAGATGTGCCAGATGATAATGGGCAGATGTGTCAAATGATCAGACAGCTGTGTAAAAAATATTAAATATATGCAGCGCCTATGGTATTGACAATGTCTTTGAAGTGGAGATGAATCGCTTAAAGGGAAGAATACACATAAATAATTCCTTCAGCCGTGATCAAGACAATGGATGTAGGCTTACCAGAACCTGGTAGATCAAGCGCGGGTGTTTATATCCAAACTTGACTCCTGGTCATTCAATCCACTGGAAACGAAAGGAAAAGGTGCCTGGGGGACCTCCTGGTGGTTCCTGGGGGGATGATGATCCTCTGTGCCCCTGGCCCACTGATCCAATAGGGGGACCTCCTGGCGGCTCCAGAGGGGAATAGTACTCTGTACCGAATCACCACTCCTCCTGAAGGGGGAATCACTTATCCTAGGCACATGCTGCTATGGAACTCCGCTAAAAAGAATCCCTTTTCAAATAGGCACAATTCCGCGCTGGTGATAACTTAATCTCGCGAGAACACGTCTGCAGACGTGTTCTCGCGAGATTAAGTTATCACCAGCGCGGAATTGTGCCTATTTGAAAAGGGATTCTTTTTAGCGGAGTTCCATAGCAGCGTGTGCCTAGGATAAGTGATTCCCCCTTCAGGAGGAGTGGTGATTCGGTACAGAGTACTATTCCCCTCTGGAGCCGCCAGGAGGTCCCCCTATTGGATCAGTGGGCCAGGGGCACAGAGGATCATCATCCCCCCAGGAACCACCAGGAGGTCCCCCAGGCACCTTTTCCTTTCGTTTCCAGTGGATTGAATGACCAGGAGTCAAGTTTGGATATAAACACCCGCGCTTGATCTACCAGGTTCTGGTAAGCCTACATCCATTGTCTTGATCACGGCTGAAGGAATTATTTATGTGTATTCTTCCCTTTAAGCGATTCATCTCCACTTCAAAGACATTGTCAATACCATAGGCGCTGCATATATTTAATATTTTTTACACTCTTGGGACAATACAGATCTGTTGTTTTATGCGTGCTGCCACTTCAAATATTTTAAATATTTTATTTTATTTAATTACTATTTCTTAAAATTTACCTACTTTTTTAGTGAGCGCGGATTTTTACCTATTTATACGTTACCTTTGATCAGACAGCTGTGCCAGATGATCACAAACAGATGTTCACTGGGTGTTTTTTCACTGTCTTTGGGGACACTGTGTTTGGGGACACTGTGACAGGAAATGTGTTTGGGGACACTAGCTGGGCGATCAGTGGTCAAGAGCAGACAAAAAAACAGCTAATAACTCACTGATCTCCCGGCTGCAGCACAGATCTTATCTTCCTCTCCTCACTGACGGCTCTGTGTGAGGAGAGGAAGATTTCACAGCCCTTACAACAGCCGTGTTTACATTTACATGACGGCTGTGATTGGCACAGCCGTCATGTGATCAGGAGGGCCAATCACAGAGCCCTCCTGATGTACTCTGTTGCCATGTCTCTGGGGAACACAGGCACATCGGGATCGCACCGCTGCGTGGGCGCGCGGACGCGCAATCTCCGTTGTTGTGCCGTCCCCCCAGCCTACTTTACATGACATGATGGCTGTTATTGAACACAGCCATCATGTCATCAGGAGGGCAATACACAGTGCCCACCTGCTGAACCGAGATGCAGCATGTCCGGGGGACACGCGATCCCGCTCCTTCTGAAGGACGTGCATATACGTCCTTCAGAAGGACGTGCATATACGTCCGGTCAGAAGGAGGAATCGCCTACCTGGCCGTATATATGCAGTGGCCGGGTAGGAAGTGGTTAAAAAACGCTAGTGTGCATGAAGCCTATAGTGTATATAAATTTAAAAGCACTTATTTAAAACATTGCAGCTTACCAGTCATTATATGTAGTGGCTGCCTTAGTTTGCTTTTTTCATCTGGTAATCCTGCGAATAGCACAATTCCTGTCCCTTCATGTCCATACTTACTTCTGCCATTTATGGGGCAGCCATGGTTGTCACACAGGCTGGATATCAAACATGTACTGTATGTTTTTATTCATCTCTGTTACTTGGTGGATTGATGGGACTAATAGTTTGCACCAGTGTTTCTCAACTCTACTCCTCAAGGCGCACCAACAGATCATGTTTTCAGCATTTCCCTCAGATGACACAGCTGAGGTAATTACTAAGGCAGTGAAACTGAGCAAATCACCTGTGTAAAATACAGCTAGAATACCTCAGAGTATCATAAGACAAAAACAGGTAATAGGTACCTCATCCATATATTATATTCTAAAGCATGAGTGAGGGCATGCGTCGGTACCCCAACCAAGAACCCCACAGGTAGGTCTAGTGACTATTACGGTACCAGTTCATTAGGAGCATAACAAATACTGGTACAACAAAACACATACAAAGCTTTGTTACAATTAAAATATGGAATTACAGTTTCCCAAATACATTCACAGTATAATAATGCACGTATACACCATCTCACCCCTATAAAAGGGGGAGAAAGAGTGTGGGGTGTAATACCACAGATGCTGATGTTTGTATTGCTCTACATGTTTCGCGGACTTTCCAACAACCGCTTCTTCAGGAGTGCATCTGCAGTGGTTGATACAATAAAAAGATATATACATAATACATGCTATATATGAGTACATGGAATTAATCTAATAAATAAAAATAATGGAGTATAATAAATCACAATCTATCTAGTTTGGGGAGACCCAAGTAGAGTAGGGGGGAGGAAAGAAAGGGGGAGAAAGGGAAAGGGAGGAAAACAAAAAGGGGAGGGAGAAAATGGGGGGAAAGAGACAAGGGAAAAGGAGGAAAGAGAGGAAAGGGAACCATGGGAGAGGAATGAAATAAGAACAATCGGGGGGGGGGGGGATGGAAAAAGGGGGGAGAGGGAATAGAGGGGAAAGGAAGGGAAAGAGGTTGGAAAGAAAATGAGGAAAAGAAAGGGGGGGTTACAGAAAGGGAAGGGGGGTGGAAGGGGGGGTAGGGAACAAGGGGGGAAAAGGGGGAAGGAAGGGGCGGTATGATTAGGGAGGGGTGAGGATGGAAGTGTGTAGATGCAGCAAGGAGAAGTGAAGGGGATGGCGATAGTAGATGGGAAGGGAACAGAAGCCATTTATGGGGGCAGTCATGGCTGTCATACAGGCTGGATTTCAAACATGTACTGTATGTTTTTATTCATCTATGTTACTTGGTGGATTGATGGGACTAATAGTTTACACCAGTGTTTCTCAACTCCACTCCTCAAGACACACCAACAGATCGTGTTTTCAGGATTTCCCTCAGATGAAACAGCTGTGGTAATTACTAAGGCAGTGAAACTGAGCAAATCACCTGTGCAAAATAATGGAAAGCCTTATAACATGACCTGTTGGTGCGCCTTGAGGACTGGAGTTGAGAAACACTGGTTTACACAATAAAAATAAGGTTCTTCGTTACTTATTAAAAGCTCACAAGAAGTGACATGGACGCTGCATTTCTGGCAAGATCCACAGATTTTTTTTTGTACTTGCTGAAAAAGTTCTTTGCCTGAAAAATCAAAAGCAGCCATCTCATCTAAGGACTGTTAAGCTGCAATATGTTCTTGCGTTTAGATTTGCTTGAACCACTTCAATTTCGCGCTATAGCCGAAAGATGGCTACAGGGCAGTCATCCAGTTTTGGGAGGGCATCCATGGACATCCTCCCAGAACCCTGCCCCCTGCACACCCGCTGGGGCATGCATCGGGCACTGTCTGTGACCTCTTTGGTCACAGCTAATCACAGATCAGGGTAAATCAGCTGTGTCCAATCACAGCTGATCACATGTAAACAGGCTTATCGGTTATCAGCAGTCCTTTTCTCATGCGCTGTGTCTGTGTGAGGAAAAGAAAAGGAAAAGAGATGATAACCAGAAAATTTGTCAGTATATTGTTTACACTGACAATCAGGGCACTGATCATCAGTGCTCTGATTATCATTGCAACCCTATTGGTGCCAACCAGTGCCCATCAGTAGGGATGGGCCGAACACCCCCCCCCCATTTGGTTCGCCCCAGAATGCCGTTAAAGTATATAGGACTCGAACATGAAAAATCAAAAGTGTTTTTTCAGTAGCAGTGATTTTAATAATGTATAAAGTAAAAAAATAAAAATGAAATATTCCTTTAAATATCGTGCCTGGGGGGTCCCCTTAGTATGCCTGTAAAAGGGCGCATCTCTGTGATCTTTAGAACAGTGCCACCGCAAAATTACATTTGTAAAGGAAAAATTGTCATTTAAAATTGCTTGCGGCTGTAATGTATTGCCGGCTCAAAAAAAAGCATTGCGTTGGGGGTCCCCCCCAGTCCATACCAGGCCCTTCAAGTCTGGTATGGCTTTTAAGGGGAACCCCGGCCAAAAAAAAAAAAATTTGCATAAGGGTCCCCACCAAAGTCCATACCAGGCCCTTCAGGTCTGGTATGTATTTTAAGAAGAAACCCGCACCAAATTAAAAAAAAACGGTGTTGGGGTCCCCCCCAAGATCCAAACCAGACCCTTATCCAAGCACACAGCCCTGGCATGGGAGGAGGGGATGGGGACGAGGAGGCGCCCCCCTTCTAACCATAGCAGGCCACATGCCCTCAAAATGGGGAGGGTGCTTTGGGGTCCCCAAAGCACCTTGTCCCCATGTTGATGCGCAGAAGGGTAAGGTAGACAGGTAACAGCGCTCTCTACAGGAACAACCCAATCCATACACCATATCCACTCACAGGTGCCTGAGCTTGATGCGTCTCATCACATTCCAAGTAGTTAACAGTAGAAAAAAGCCGGCAACACTGAGATCCTTGCAGTGTAGTTTATTGGTACATCTGAGTGACAGTAAAACAATAACGCTGACTGGTTTCGGCAGAAGCCTTAGTCGTAGCTAATTAGATGCGCAGCAGGGCCTCATCCCCACAACCCTGGCCGGTGGTTGTGGGGGTCTGTGGACAGGGGGCTTATCGGACTCTGGAAGGCACCCAGATCCCGATCCCCCTTTGTGAATGGGTAGGAGTAGATTGTATCCCTACCCTTTCACCAAAAAAGGCATGTAGTGGTACAAAAAACATGAGGCAGTTTTTGACAAGTCCTTTATTGTGTAAAATAGCTCTTTTCTTCTTTCTTCTTTCTTCCTCCGGTCTTCCTCCATCTTCTCCTGCCTCGGTCCTTCTTCTTAAATCTTCATCTTCTTCTTCCTTCTCTGCCTCCGCTGCTGTGCAGTCCAGAGGCGACTCCCAGAATGGGCGGTCTTCAGTTTGACATTTCTTTTATAGGAAGGGGCGGGGCCATCCTGTAATATAACCGAGTAACCCAACCCCTTATGACGTTATGTGACATCAGAAGGAGGTGGGGTCATCCATTTACGTCACTGGGTGGCCCCACCCCTTCTTATAAAAGAAACGTCAAACTGAAGGACGCCCATTCTGGAAGTCGCCTCTGGACAGCACAGTGATGGCAGCAGGGGCAGAGGCGGAGAAAGTGAAGGAACGACGTTCAACATACATTCGACTCAAATCGGGGGACCATCCCAGTGCAGATCAGTGCAGCTTACCAGTGCAACTTATCAGCGCTGCCTATCAGTGCCACCTATTAGTGCCCATCAGTGGCATTACATCAGTGCAGCCTCATCAATGCCTTCTCATCACTGCCCTTCAGTGCAGCTTATTAGTGACCATCAGTGCTGCCTCATCAATGCATATCAGTGCAGCCTCATTCATGCACAACAGTGAATAAGAAAAATTACTTATTTGCAAAAAGGTATAACAGAAACTAGGAAAAAATAATTTTCTCAAAAGGTTTTTCGTTTGTATTTTAAAAATAAAAAAACAAGTGGTGATTAAATACCACCAAAAGAAAGCTCTATTTGTCTCAAAAAAGAATAAAAATTACATATGGGTACAGTGTTGCATGGCCACACTGAGAATTGGCCCTTGGCAGGAAGAGGGTAAAAGTGCCCAGTATTAAAGTGATTAAGCCTTATGTTTTTTTTTGTCTTTTTGGGTTTTTTTAGTCATGGATGTTTCTATCGGGCTCATCCCCACTCAGTACAGTAGGTCCAGCATTAAACAGTCCCTTAATTGTATACAATGATAAATAAACATATCCCTACCTAGGTCCCCTTACTCCAACATGCTTCACCCTTAAATTGGGCTTAATCTTAGGGTAATTCAAGGTTCTTGCAATGTATAGTCTGAATAGAAATGTCAAAGTGTAACTGGCTATGCATTGGCAGTTTTAGGGAGCAATTTAAATAGTTTTCTATACACGTATTCCATGAAGCTTGCATTATTTAATAATGAATTGGGGAAGATCAACTTTTTTTACATTCCCCTTTAAAAGTATTGTATAATTGTATATTGTATTTAAAGGTAGGGTTGGCTTAGTTATATCAGATGTTAAATCTTTATTTAACCACTTCAATACCATGCACTTAGAACACTTTCCTACCAGACCAATTTTCAGCTTTCAGTGCTGTTGCGATTTGAACGAGAATTACGCGGTCGTGCGACGCTGTACCCAAACAAACTTTTTGTCATTTTGTTCCCACAAATAGAGCTTTCTTTTGGTGGTACTTGATCACCCCTGCGGTTTTTATTTTTTGCGCTATAGAAAAAAAAGACCAAAAATTTTGAAAAAGAAAAAAACATTTTTCTTTGTTTCTGTCACAAAATCATTTTCTCCTTCACTGACGGGCACTGATGTGGCTACACTGATGGGCACTGATGAGGCTACACTGACAGGCACTGATGAGGCAGTACAGATTGGCACTGATGAGGTGGCACTGATAAGGTTGCACTGATGATGGGGCACATATACAGCACTGATGGGCGGCACTGACAAGCAACACTGACGGGCACTGATACGTGGCACTGATATGCGGCGCTGATGGACACTCCTAGGCGGCACTGATAAGTGGCACTGGGCACTGATGGGCACTGATAGGTGGCACTTTTAGGTGGCACAGGTGGGCACTTTTAGGTGGCACAGGTGGGCACTGATAGGTGACACGGGTGGGCACTGATAGGTGACACGGGTGGGCACAGGTGGGCACTTATAGGTGGCAGTGGTGGGCACAGGTGCAACAAGCACTGTTAGGGATGGCACTGGCAGGCATCATACATGGGCACAGTGCCATCCCTACAGTGCACAATAATGCCCTTACCTGGTGGTCTAGTGGGGGCTCCCTGGTGGTCCTGGGCGGCCTCTGATTTCATTCCCTGGTGGTCCTGGGCGGCCTGTGTGCCATGTCCGGCGGGGGGGGGGCTCCCTGTGGCCCTGATTCGGCTCCCTGGTGGTCCAGTGGGGTGATCCTGAGGGTGGCTGCGCTGATAAATGTTCAGCGCAGCCCCCCCCTGTCAGGAGAGCAGCCGATCGGCTCTCCGCTGCTCAGGTCCACAGACCTGAGCAGAGGAAAAGCCGATCAACGGCTCTTCCTATTTACACTGTGATCAGCCGTGATTGGTCACGGCTGATCACATGGTAAAAGGCTTCGGATCGAAGCCTTTTACCTCGGTCGGTAATGCGGTGGGTCAGCCTGACCCACGGCACCACCGATCGCCGCGATGCGCGCCCCCAGGGGCGCGCAATCGTGGATTATCCTGAGGACGTCAATAGACGTCCAGTCAGGATAATGAACCCCCCGCCCGGAAGTCAATTGTCTATACGCCGGGCGGGAAGTGGTTAAGTAAAATGCATCAGCACAGGCTATGCGTGTATTATTTTATTTTTTACATTTTATGAGCTGTAAAGGTTTATTTACTCTTTTACTCATTTCATCATTCTTCAGTGAGATTCTATGCTTTGCAGCTTCCAAATTAATAGTTTCAACATTGACTTATGAAGCTATAAATATTCATCAGAATATTAAAGTGGCATCAGTGCAAAACAAAAAAATACAACTACGCATTTTTGTAATTAAATAAGGTGCTCAGTCAATTCGATTTAATTGTGCAGTGTATTAAAATATTTCTTAATTGTTTTCTTATAATATACATTTTATTAATTTTCTTTTATTACATTTTTATGATTTGTCCATCTTCACAAGACTTCATTTATTGAATTACTTGGCGACAATTGCTTGCCATCACAGGCAACATCTGAGGAAATATAACTTTAAATTGGCCCTATTAAAAAATATTTGCCAGAACATTTACTTTTGCACAAAGGAACTCTTGAAATAGAATACTTTCCTGCAGGTACTGGTTATAAATAATTCTGTCAATTTTGCAAGAAGACTTTATGTTTGATCATGAATTCTGTTCAGATATTGAGGTTCATATTTTATTATTTAAAAAAGCACTCCACCTTTTGACAACATTGCTTTCCATGCTTACCTTTTTATTTTCAGGCTAGTCTGTTTATGTAGATACCAGAATTACAGTTTATTTTACATTTTTCAAGCATAGTTATAGTCCAGTCTGCCCTAAGTGATATACATAACTGAAAAAAAACCTCATATGTTTTGGATTGTGATGGATGCAGTATCACACCCTGGCCACCTTTACCAAATTATGACAAATGGCAAGTCAAACTGCGCTGCCACGGATACATGACAATGCCACTCTGAGACTCGCCGTGTGCAAAGATTTTCCAGCTTACGGGACCACAATCTACATGCCAGCAGACTAAGAGTGATTGTAACTGGGTTTAAACTTATCACACTGCCACCAGTTAGAGTTCAGCCTATCAACTATTCACAATGACAATATGACCTTTAATAAATGCCTGTATTACATACTGACACCACAGCCAGGTACACACAGAGATTTACCATATAGTAATGCTTTTCAAAGAGACGGGGTTTCTGTAAAGTGGAACTTTACCCATCACAACATGATAAAAAGTAATGTTCTTTAGCAAGGAACATACATTCCACATTAATCAATGAGCTACCAAAATTAGTGTGTGCTGTAAATTGCCTCTAGCATTGCTCCTGTTTCTTCTTGCTGAAGGCTGCCATTTTGCTAAAGCCCAGAGACCATGAGCAGCAGTAAATCTTTAGGCTGTCAGCAGATTGGCCTCTAGTGGCTCTGATTTTGGGCACAATGACAAAAAATAGAGAGCAACTGAGCATATTACTGGATTTAACACAGTAGGGACACTTATTTTTCATGTTTTACATAGCTATACCTGTAAAAGGGGCAGCCTGAAGTGATCTATCAGGGTGTACTTTTCTCCTCTCCTTTTCTTCCTCTACCCCCTCCTGCGGCACTGGCATTGCAACTGTGGGCGCCAGGCTGTGGCTTCCCAGCCGGGCACACACTGCACATGTGCGAGCCGCGCTGCAGCACTCTGAATGGCCGGGCAATCTTCTGGGACCTGTGATGTGTCCTAGAAGATTGCCGGGAGGTAGGGGGGAGAGGTGAACTTCCTTCCGGGGCCGCAGTGCCAGGAGAGGAAGTAGGAGCTGGATACCTGTCAAAACTAGGTATCTGCACCCCCCCAAAAAATGACATGCCGATTGTGGCATGTCAGGGGGGTCACCAACACTTAAAGCGGAAGTTCCACTTTTGGATGGAACTCTGCTTTAAGGGTGAGAATACTTAAAGAGGAAGTGAACTTTCCTCTAATGTTTGTACCTGTAGGTAAGCCTATATTAAGGCTTACCTATAGGTACTATAAATATCTCCTAAACGTGCACAGTTTAGGAGATATTTACTGTATAGTGCGCCGATGATGTCATTGACGCATGCACTCTGAAGGAAAGGCTGCCTGTGCCATGACTTGCAGCTCCCGTGCGTATGCGCAGGAGTGTCATCACGCAGCTTCGGCCAGTCACACAGCCGGAGTCTGCGGACCCCAGAGGAAGACAGGCAAAGATGGATGAGGCCTCCAGCAGGGACGTCGCGGGCTGCGTTTACAGGTAATTGTCACATAATGTGCAATGCATACTACCACATTATGCCTTTACTGTGCAGGTAAGCAAAACAATGTCCTGGATTTGTGTGTTCAGCAGAGTCCAATCAGTGAGCATAAGATAGATTGGAGGTTCTCATAGATCTTGTCTACTAGATCCCTCTGCCCTGATTCCAGCATGTCTATTTAGTTACATAGGTGAGTAGTTTCCTCTTCTAAATGATTTACAACTTCTTTAAATGTGTTTTTAACAGAGGCGATCAGCTACTGTATATCAGCCTTTATGGGGAGTGCCTTAATGTCATAATGCCCCAGTCTTTTTCTAGATACTCCTGCACAGAACCAGCATTGGATTAATGGGCAGAGGATTGGGAAGAAGCTGGGCTGTAGCTTCCTACCTGTGCGGAGCCATCTGATGCATTTGTGTTCCCTCCAGCGGTAGGGGAATCAGCCTGTGTAGCCAATGCCATCTTGACTGCAGGGGAATTCTCGTCAGCTCCACTGATGAAGAAAGAAGTGAGTACTACGGAGTGAGTGTGGGAGGCTCAGGCAGGCTGGGAGGAAGCTCTTCTCTTACCTGGCATCCTGAGCTGTGATACTAGCCATTTGTCCCTCTGGCTCTTCTATAATAGACCCAAGGCTAGTGGGAGCTCAGTGATCTTGCTCGTTCTCCTCTGGCATGTCCAGGTCACACCCTCTTTTACACATTCTTTCAAATGCTGTAAGGGTGTCTATGAGTTTCAAAGAGGACATAGATTTATAGGAAAAATGCAGCAATTGAATATATCTCCATGCATCTATGGGGAACTGTTTAAAGTTTTGGCATAGAGCTGCAAGAAGTAATGACGTTCCCCATGGAGCATATTTGTAACAACACACATTTCCATTTATCCCCAATGTTCCGAAAATGAGGTGTCCTCTCTAGTACAAACAAGCTAATGAGGTGCCCACTTCTGGTGCAAACCAGCTATAACCTTCCCAAAGAAGAAAGTGGGGACATAATCAGGTTAGTGCTCTTTTCTGATTGAGTTTGTCCCAATTTTTTAAGAGTAGTCAGTGATTGATAGAATGCCCCAGTTAAAAAAATCTATATACGCAGAAGGAAGCCATTGGTCATGGACCAGGTTGAGTCTGGCCATAGATTGAAGATGAAGGTTGTATAAAGGTGGATTGTGAGTGATAAAATGGAGAGGCATTTAATTGCCAGAATACAGGATAATTAAAGCGGCATTAGTTACTTATACTTCTTCAAATTTTTAGACTGAGTAAAAGGTAGTTATGGTGGATTGGCATCTAAGCCATCATAACAAAAGAACTGTATGCTATAGGGACACACTAAAACTACTTTAGCTTCTGTTATAGTTGATCTACTCTTTCCATAGCAAACAGCCCTTTGGGCATTTGCAAGAAAATATGTTTTTGATCTTGGCAGTATTGTTTCTCTTTTGTAGTGTGGCTTCTAGTGCTGTACCCTTGGCAGAGCCTCATGGAGTCTCCCTTTTAATTTGTGCTGTTGGCCTTTTATTTATAAAGTTTGTTACCTACTCCCACAACGTGTATCCCTTTCTAATAGGGTTCCTGCATCCATTTCTCTGAGGATTGCATCTCTGTCCATAAACTCTACTTGGTAATGTGGTACCATAAGTGTATAGGTCAAATATATCAAGGGTAAGGCTATTGATACTAGACACTTGACTCTGATTGACACTATGCTAACAAGTTTGGGTCACATTTTTGGTAAGACCTACTATAAAACAATGGGATTACCTAAAAAAGTGTATTTTTTGGCCAATTGTTTACATTGCGCACATATACCACATTGCTTTAATATTGTTTTGCACAAGAAGTTGATATATGTTATGTAGTTTTTGAAAATTTTTAGCGCTGCACTTATTTATTTTTAAAATTTAATTTATTAATGTGTGAAACACATACTATTTGAAGATACAGTAGCTACTTATATAAATGGACACAAGAGGGCAGCATGGGAGTATATCATGGTTAGTTTGATTTACCTGTTAAAGGATAGGAATTATTTCCCTGAGGAAGTGTGAATATCAGAGCACAACAACAGCATATTTAATCAGAGCAATTATTTGGATTGGGGTTGGTGAAGCCAGCATCGGCCTAACTTCCTATCTGTTACATGAGAGAGTAAAGCCTCTTTCACAAGGGGCAGACTCCGCCCTGATCAGCAGAGGACCTGTCCACTCATCCCCTGCTGATCAGAGCAGAGTGGGTGGATGACAGGTCCGTGTCCGCTCAGTTTATGCAGAGTACATGGACAGAGCCTGCTGTGCTCTATGGGTGCCTGGGTGTAAATTGACTCTTCTATTCTTTTACACCTGACTACCTCCGATCTGCCTACATGGAGGAAGATGGATCCCCTTCCGCTTGTTTTTAGAAGACTGGATTGGATCAGATTAGAGGCATGCAGGTGTAAATGGACACAAGTCCATTTACATACACTGGTCCATAGGGGTCCGCATGAAAAACTGACAGGCAGACCTTATCAGAAAGGTCATGAGAAAGGGGTCTTATTAACATCACAACTCAGCACAGAAAAAACATGCTGTGGTTTTTAAATTATGAAAACTGCAGTACACAGAACCACTTGTGACCTTACCCTGAAGAAGAAACTTAGTCTAATAAAAAAGAATAGCATTACAATAAAAACTCAGTAAATCTAACTAACCAATAGGGATGAGCCGAACACCCCCCAGTTCAGTTAGCACCAGAACATGCGAACAGACAAAAAGTCCGGGCGAACATTCAAACACCATTAAAGTCTATGGGACTATGAAAAATCAAAAGTGCTCATTTTAAAGGCTTATATGCAATGTTATTGCCCTAAAAAGTGTTGGGGACCCGGGTCCTGCCCTAGGGGACATGTATCAATGAAAAAAAGTTTTTAAATCGATAATTTTTTCAGGAGCAGTGATTTTAATAATGCTTAAAGTGAAAAATAAAAATGAAAAATGACTTTAAATATTGTGCCTGGGGGTGTCCTTAGTCTGTGTGTAAAAGGGTGCATCTCTGTGCCAGAGCAAAATTACATTTCCATAGGAAAAATTGTCATTTAAAATCGCGGCTGTAATGTATTGCCGGTTCCCGGCAATATACAAAAAATCACTGAAAAAATGCATGGGGTCTCCCCCCCAGTACAAACCAGGCTCTTCGGGTCTGGTTTGGTTATTAAGGGGAACCCCGCACCACCTCAAAGCACCTTGTCCCCATGTTGATGGGGACAAGAGCCTCTACCCCACAAGCCTGACCGGTACTTGTGGGGGTCTGCGGGTGGGGGGCTTATCGGAATCTGGAAGCCCCCTTTAATAAGGGGGCCCCCAGATCCCGGCCCCCTCCCCTATGTGAATAGGTATGGGTTACATTGTACCCCTACCCATTCACCAAAAAAGGAGTGTAGTGGTAAAAAAAACAAGAAGCAGTTTTTGACTGGTATACAGGATAATATGCAAAGCAAATATAGTTAGGTTTTATAAATACAACAATGCGGTCATAGGTACCCTCAAATTAAAGTGATCCATGTATACTTCAGGAAGCATAGATGTAGTAATGGAGACAATAAACATCTGTAACTAGATAGTAATATGCTATATAGTCTTATATACTTTATTTTTGTAAGTGGCTTTCAATCAGGTTGATTCTTCTGCTTGATGTTCTGTGGATATTTTGGGTCGGGTGGGGCGCCCTTTGCATCCTGGAGATGGTGTGTGTCACATCTCCGTGACCGGTTGTGGTGGCCTACTGAGGTTTACAGGCTAAGATCTACACTCTTTAACTGTGCTACAGGTTACACGTACTATATAGATTCATGTGGAAACAAGGTTGGTCAATTTATTAAATGTTAATATATAGGGTTATGTTATTTGAAAGTATTGTAATACCTTAACACATGTCTTTGCTCTATATGTAGAGATCATAATTAGGGCAAAAGCCACTACCCCTGAAGAAAAGCATCACCTCTGAGCTTCGAAAGCGTCGGGTATACTCTGTCATTATATAGAGTTTATGTGGCAAGATGCCTACTGTATTATAACTCACTGGACTTGCATGTAACCAACAAGTAACAACTTCATATGTACGTACCTGTTATTTGTTTATATGATATTTTTTACACAATATTTGTATGTGAAAGAAAATACTTTTTTTTAAATAAAGTAAAACATTTTACCCTTTTGGTACTTTGTTACCATTAAAGTCCCACTGGGGCCTTCTCCATTTGGTGGAAAACTAGTTAATACGGAATGTAGGCAACCCTAACTCTGAGTATCCAAACACAAAACACACTTTATTGGATGGTTTAAATTGGTTTAAAAATTGTGACGAAAGCCCCCAGTCAAACAGGTGGCGAAAAAAATGGGCCTTGGGTGCTGGCAGTGCCAGAACACTGTAACCCCTTGTAGTTACTCTTGTTGGACGGAGGAACTGGGCCTGATGTTGTAAATTAGTTTACAAATTGTGATGAAAGCCCCCAGTTAACCACTTCACCCCCGGAAGGATTTCCCAGGCTAGGACCAGAGCACTTTTTGCGATTCGACACTGCGTCGCTTTAACTGACAATTGCGTGGTCGTGCGACACTGTACCCAAACTAAATTTGCGTCCTTTTTTTCCTATAAATTAGAGCTTTCTTTTGGTGGTATTTGATCACCGCTGCGTCATTTCTGATCGCAGCTATAAACAAAGAAAGAGCGACAATTTTGCAAAAAAAAAAAAAACAATATTTCTTACTTTTTGCTAAAATTCAAATCCAAAAAAAAAATAAAAAAAAATTTTTTTTCATTGGTTTTGGCCGATTTATATTCTTCCTCATATTTTTGGTAAAAAAAAAAAAAATCGCAATCGGCGTTTATTGATTGATTTGCTCAAAAGTTGCCGCGTTTACGGATGATGAGAATTAATTTCTGGGGTTTTTATTTATTTTTTTTTTTTACTAGTAATGGCGGCGATCTGCGATTTTTAGCGGTACTGCGATATTGGGGCGGACATGTTAGATATTTTTGACACTTTTTTGGGACCAATGACATTTATTCAGCTATCCGAAATTTAAATGTCCACTGATTACTGTATAAATGTCATTGGCAGTGAAGGGGTTAACCTGCAGGGGGAGATCTAGGGGTTAACTGTGTTCCCTGGGTGTGTTCTAACTGCGGGGGGGGGGGCTGGGCAACCATTGGCATGAGAGATCTAACTGATCCCAGTGACAGGGATCAGTAGATCTCTTATGTCCCCATTGACAGAGCAGGGAACCGCCGTGTTTACATCGGCTCTGGCAGCTCATTGCGGCTCGCTGGCGGACATCAGGTCTGCCCGAGCCACGGGCACACTCCTCCGGTGTGTGTCGGGCACGAGAGTGTGCCGCCAGTGGCACGCGCTCGCCCCCTAGCGGCGCCTGCTCTAATGCCGCCCAGAACACTGTAACCCCTTGCCTTTACTCTTGTTGGACGGAGGAACAGGGCCTGATGTTTTAAATTAGTTTACAATTGTTATGGCATGTAAACCAGGTGCAGAAAAATTCGGCCTTGGGTGTTGCTGGTGCCCTAAATACAAAATATTGTTCTAGATTATGGACAGGAGGAATAGGAGCAGTGGCAGTCTTCAAGGGATCCCAGATCCCTAACAAATTTAATCAGTTGCATCAGCATCAGGGGCTTGATAGCTGCTGATCCAGGACTGAGTTGTTTTTATAAATGTGAGCCTATCAACCGAGTCTGTGGACAGGCGCACTCTTTGATCAGTTACAAACCCTCCAGCAGTACTGAATGTCCGTTCAGAAAGCACGTTGGATGCAGGACAGGCCAGTAGCTCAATTGCATATTGAGCAAGTTCCAGCCAGTGGTCCATCCTCAAGACCCAGTAGCTAAGTGGATGCTCAGTAGGAAAGGTCTCCAAGTCTGCTCTTGCCCCTATATATTCCTGCACCATATAATGCAGACGCTGACAATGGTAGCTTGAACCTATCAGGCCTGGGTGCTGAGGACTGAATTTTTTTTTAAAGCCATCGCTCAGCCGGCCACCTTCTCCACCACTCTGCCTCTGAATGACCGAAGCTTCAGAAACACGTTGTCCAGGACCAACAGCAGGACATGGTAACCTCCCAGGGTCTGGAAAGGCACTGCACAAACTTTTCTTCAAGGTACCCTGAAGATGTTTCATCCTCTGCACCCTCTGTGCAGGTAGGATGAGTTCTGCAACTTTACCCTTGTAACGTGGCTCAAGAAGGGTTGCCAGCCAGTAACAATCCCTCTCCTTGATACCACGAATCCTAGGGTTTTTTTGCAGGCTTTTCAGAATCAGAGAGCCCATGCAGCGTAAGTTTCAGGAGGCATGAGTGTCCTCTGGCTCACTGAGGGTGACATTATCAGGAACTACCTCCTCCGAGCCACATACAACTCCTTGGGTTTCTGGGGCCTGAAAACCATGATCCCTTAAAGACTGCTGCATATTATACTCCAAATGCACAAAGACTTCGAAGCCAGTAAGTCTCCGTCTCACCA
>BLSH010440458.1:916117-928863 GCA_018402905.1 Glandirana rugosa
TTAGGATCGACATTTCTCTGGAGACGGGACGAACACTGTCAGTGTAGGGTGCCGGGCGACGTATGTAGTCACGGCGATCTTTCATCAATCTGTGTCTCTACTCCAGTCGACAAAACTGAAAACTATTTTTCAGATTTAAACGTGATAATTCAGAAGAATCCGACGTACCAAAACCATATCGTCACATAAATTTTCTTGGTTACCTGTCCTAATACTGTCATGGTGATTCGAACATTTCAATTTTGAACGAAAATAAGAGATGTGGTCCGTCTATTTTTTTTTTGTTAACAATGTATCAATGTATCAATCAGTCCAACTTTTTTCTGTGTTCAGGTAGGTCAAGTTGGTTTTTTTTTTTTTTTTATATATATATATATGTATATATATATATGTATATTGGTTGTATGTGTGTATGTGTATATGTATATATATATATGTATATATATATATATTTTTTTTTTTTTTTTGGTTGAACTGGATGGACTTGTGTCTTTTTTCAACCTGACTAACTATGTAACTATGTAACAATTGTTTTTTTTTTATCTGCCTGGTGTAGAGAATAAAAGCAAGTTTTAACTTTACAAGCTTAGTGGTACTGTCATAATCCTGTCCATTGGTTCTTTTAAATACACTGCTATACCAAAACCATGCAGCCTAAGAAGACTTAATAGTGCAAATTTAGACTTTTTATCAAAAGTCAAAACAGCTGACCTCATCTCTGTGTCTAACTACTTTCTAGCGGCACTGATGTATGCAGCGGGCCGTGGGATGTGACTGTCACAAGCAGGGCAGAGGTCTCTTTACAGCTAGGATTGTAATTAAAGCAGAGCTCCACCCAAAAGGGGAAGCTCTGCTTGTCTGCCTCCCTCCCTCTGCTGCCACATTTGGCACCTGTTGAAGGGAGAGGCGGCAAAACGCAGCAAACTCAGCCGGAAGTTCGACTCACTCCTCCTTCCCCTGCAGCCAGCCCATTCACAGAGAGCAGCGCGATTTGCACATATGCAGTAGGGTTAGTTTCCCTTAGTGGAGATGGCGGTGGCAGCACCCACTAGCCGATTGAAAAATTGACTGCGGAGAAGACACCGCTGTATTCCTGAACAGGTAAGTGTCCTAATATTACAAATCAGCAGCTACAGTAGCTGCTGATTTTTATTATTTTCTGCAGCAGCCTGTGGCTCCTCTTTAAGCACCTGGCATTATTTTCTCTGTGCTGAAGGAGAAGGCAGCATGTATGTTAATTGATTGTGCCAGCGAGTTGTTCTTTGGAATAATAATTAGTATTTTAGTAATTATTATAAACGCTTCCAATTGATAGGGATGCTTTTAACTTTAAAGAAATATACAATAATTCTAAACTCCAGATAGTTATTAAAATGCCAAATTGATTGCTGATGAATATGTCATCAGGAAGGCTGTGCTCTCTGGCAGGCAGGGCCAGTGCTACCACTAGGCAAACTAGGCAGCCACCTAGGGCGCACTGCCGCCTAGGGGCGCCCGGCTGCTGGTTTCCCCACTCTGGTCTCCGCGCTATGTAAGTCGGTGCGGTGCTGACAGTATGCAGGGAATGCCTCTGTCTGCAGCATGTAACTAACTCAGGTGGCAGCCGCCCCGTCCATAAGTAAGTAGTGTCAGAGGTGCAGCGTAGCACTGAAGGGCTGTGTTATGATGGAACGGAAGCCCGTGCAGAGCCCCGGTGAGTGAAGAACACTGATATTGCATTAGGAATCAGGTAGGTCAGTGTAATGGTCAAGTAGGTTAGTGTAGGGGTCAGGTAGGTTGGTGTAGGGATCAGTGTAGATGTCAGGTAGGTCAGTGTAGGTGTCAGGTAGAGCAGTGTAGGGGTCAGGTAGGTCAGTGTTCTGGTCAGGTAAGTCAGTGTAATGGTCAGGTAGTTCAGTGTAGGGATCATGTAGGTCAGTGTAGGGGTCAGGTAGGTCAGTGTAATGGTCAGGTAGGTTAGTGTAGGGGTCAGGTAGGGGGTCAGTGTAGGGGTCAGGTAGGTCAGTATAATAGTCAGGTAGGTCACATGGGCTACATTGGAAGGGCAAAGGGGGTGGAGTCAGGGGTGGAGCCAAGGGGGGTGGCAAAATGAGATTTTGCCTAGGGTGTCAAAAATCTTTGCATCAGTCCTGCTGGCAGGGCAGTGTAAATCTCAGAAATGAGTGGATAGAAATACAAATTCTATAGTAGGTAAAAATAAGCTCCCCTCTGTATCTCAATGGTGCATCTAGCTGTTTCCCTGGCTATAATGTTATGGGTTGTAATACTAAAATCATATTTAATGTTCTTAGCATGCTATGAACTTGAACTGCACTACAAGTAGGAATAGAACACAGAGAAAGCAGCAGCTAGCTGA
Source organism: Glandirana rugosa (assembly GCA_018402905.1). NCBI lineage: Eukaryota > Metazoa > Chordata > Amphibia > Anura > Ranidae > Glandirana > Glandirana rugosa. The sequence goes on from BLSH010440458.1 coordinate 918,474, forward strand.
CCCCGTAGCCCAGTGTTATACTAAACTTCTGAAATGGATGCCTTCCAGATTTTGTACTAAATAATGTACAGTGCACTGAGGAGTCGTTGAACTGAGTAACATAAATAAGCAAAGAGCTTACACCCTTCTAATTGGACCCTGTAACAGGAAAAATGACATCCTGACTATTAACACTCAGCGACCTGCAGAGTTCGATGACTGTAGGTCAGGTCATGCTAAAGAATGGTCTGCGTGAGGAGGGAGACTGATATTTTCTGTTAACAATCATCTGTTATCCAGTTAAGTAAAATGTTGTTTTTCATTCTTTTGAATTGTGTATGTGTGTGTGTATTACTTTTCACTGGCACTTTATTGTGAGGTGTAAATTACATACAGTATATAATATATTTCCTTGGTCTCTGCACCTTTTGTTTAAGATGAACAGTGCCAAGCAATACAATTAGAGGTCTCACTAAAACCTGAATTTAATTAAGAGTCCAAAGTGTTGGGCCTCTTTATCTTAGGTCATGGGATCAAGCCTACACTACTGTATAAAGTCAAGTGACACACTTTTACAGTAACAATAAAGTGATTTGTAAAGGTTGTAAAATAACAAACATGCCTTTATTTACCTGCTCTGTGCAAGGGTTTTGAATGGAACGGCTCCGATCCTCCTTTTTCTGGTGTGTCCAGGCATCGCTCCTGGCTCCTCCTCTTCATCAGGTTCCCCCGCGGAGAGATGCTTCCAATGGGGGCACCCCTGCAGGCGCACTCCCGAGTCCTGCTGCTGCGTCCATTGACACAGACAGCGAGACTCGGCCTCGCCCCCAGCTCCCGTGATACTGGATTTGATTGACAGCAGCGGGAGCCAATGGCCCCTGCTACTATCAATCTATCCAATGAGGACCCGAGACAGCGGCTCGAGCTGCTGGGGTCGTTCTCGTCGCTGGAACGATCGAGTTCAGGTAAGAAAAAGGGGGGCTCTGGGGGGGCAGCTGCAGTGCAGAAGGTTTTTCACCTTAATGTATAGAATGCATTAAAGTAAAAATCTGGAGTGTTTACAACTCCTTTAAATCAATCCATTCAATCTCATGTCAAAGCTATAAGGCCTCATTTACATTTGCATTAGGGGGCAGGAAAAACAGATGAGTAGCGCTTTTACTAACTGCCCCAACTTCTCCCCCTTAAAATGAAAAAGCAGCAGACAAAGGTGTACACAGGGAGTGGCCATTGTGGCACAGAAAAAGTTATCCCCACTGTTGTTTTCAGCAGGCCATACAGACCGCCAAACAACTACCGTAGCTGCCTTTAAAATAAATTTCTAATGAATACATAACTGCAACATTTTTTTAATATGCCTGGAGTACAGAATAAAAAACAATCATGTAAACTTTGTGGTACTGCCATAATCCTGTCCATTGGCTCTTTTAAATATGCTCCTATTCCAAAACCATGCAGCCTAAGAAGACTTAAGTAAGTAAAAAGCTCCCATATTTGTATCTCAATGTTGTGTCTCGCCATTTCTCTTGCTATAGTGTTAAGGAATAAAATAAAAATGTTGGCTGTGTCTATCCCTGTACAGTCCAATTAATGTTCAATCAAAACCTTACTTTCAAACCACAAAACTGCTTTCATTATTCAGTGACAAACTTCCTCGTGTACAATCTCCCTCCCCTCTCCTCTCTCCTCACTGAGCTGGCTTTGTCTGGACTTTCTTTCCTCCACGTCCCCTCAGTATAAAAGATACACTTCCATTGTGTAGTATATAAAGGTTTCACATTTATTGTATAATAACCACTAACATTAAAACTTGAGACAGTGCGCTTTTAAAGATAAGCCGATGGGGCAGCAGCTCCTGTATGCTCTCGTATGTTCCACAAACACAGTACTCTGTCCACCCAACCCCCCGTATCGTTACGATCACGTGACTTCCTCAGGGTTTCACTTGACTTCCTCACTGTTAGGCTGGGTTCACACCTATGCGAATTGAATGAGGATTACACCACACCCAATTCATGTGGTTTTCAATGTGCCCGCTTCACATATGTGCGGTGCATTTGTGTGTATTTTCTGTGCAGTGCGGTGCGAATTACAGCCCCATTTTGTTCAATGGGAACATATCAAATTCGTAGATGTGCTGAACGGGGACCTTTCCCCCTCCTCGCTGCCACCCCCCCCCCAGTCAGCTGATGCGCTGTGAGAATGGACGGAGTGGCTCCTTTCCTTCTCACAGGCAATGGAGCTGGAATTCACACCAGACTGGTGTGAATCCAGCCTAAGGGTTGCAATACTAAATTCATATCTCATGTTCTTAATATACTATTAACTTGGACAGCACTACAGCAAGGAATAGGAAACAGAAAAATGAAAGCAGCAGCTAGCTGACCCTGTATCTCAGTGTTATACTAAACTTCTGGAATGGATGCCTTTCAGATTTGAACTTGAAGAAATACAGTGCAGTGAGGATCCACCGAACTGAGTAACATAAATAAGCTTTTTACACCCTTCTAATTGGGGCTCTGTAACAGGAGAAATGACATCACCACCATTAAAACTCAGTGACCTACAGAGTTAGGTGACTGTAGGTCAGGACATGCTAAATAATGGATTGCGTGAGGCCGAAGACTGATATTTATGTTACCTTTGATCTGTTATCCAATTAAGCAAAATGTTGTCTTTCATTCTTTTGAATTGTTTGTGTGTGAATTATTTTACATTATGTACATTACATGTATAATAAGCTTCTTTGGTTTCCCTGCAATGTATCTTTAAAGGGGTTGTAAACCCTCTGGAAAAACCTCCTTTAGTGTAGCAGCCCCCCAGAGCCCCCATTTTACTTACCTGAACCCTGTCTTTCCTGCTCCGGGGAAGAGCACACCCACTCCAGCCGGTGTCTCAGGTCCTGATCGGATAGATTGATAGCGGTGCAGCCATTGGCTCACGTTGCTGTTAATCAAATCCAATGACGTGGGAGCCAGGGGGTGGGGCCGAGTTCTGCAGTCTGTGTCAATGGATGCAGCAGGAGGACTCGGGAGTGCTCCTGCATGAGTGTCCCCAGGGAAGCGCCCCAGAAGAGGAGGATCGGGTTGCACAGGGGAGGTAAGTATAACATGTTTTGATTTACAGATGGTCGGCACCAGAGGGCTGGGGTGTATACATGATGCCACTGTGATATTCTGTTTCCTGGTCATGGCAAAAAGGATACCCTCAGTTGCCTACTTTGGGCACACTGTCTGCTTACCGTGTCCCATTCATGGGAATAGAGCAGCTGTGCAAGCACCACCGTTATTATATATTAGTTCTTCTTGTGATACTTATATTTGCACATATTTGATGTACTAGGGTGTACATTAGCACATTGCACCTTTTTAATTTTTAATTTTTGTTATCACATTTATTTTCATATCATACATATGGATATATACCTTTTCTCTTGATAATGCAGGAGTAAGGTTACCCCTTTTTCACCACTAGGGGAAAATTATCATACTCCTAGTACACACTATCACATACAGTTTTTTATTTCTACATTTGATTTAGGGAATCCAGCATAATTTCCCACATACATTTAATAATATTGTCCCTCTAGACACTACGTACAGAGTGGAAGTGATAAGGTAGCGCCAGACCCAGTACAACCTACTTACTATTTCCATACTCCCCCTGTGGGAGTAATCTATTGGGAGGCAGCAAGCCGGTCTCTGAATACATGCACATTCCATAGATACCCTAAGCACAGTACCCAAATTCCATTAGACTGGATTGAACTAGTAGCACCAGGTCCCATCCCCTGTGACGATGGTTCTCAGAAAGGATGGATCTTGGTCACACCTGGTAATGAAATTTCCAGAGATCTCCACACGTTTTACTTTCTGTTTGTCTGTCAGCTTGTGTGGCACAAACCGAGAACAGATCTTCTGCTTAAGCAAATCTTTGTGGATGATGGTGCACATTTTTTCCTTGCTAATGCCCAATTCCTCAGCCATTAGTCATAAAGTCAGTGGCAGCATTTGTTGCATTTGTCGCTCAGTCATGTCTGGGGTTCTGCTTGTTGACGGCCTACCTAAAGTTGGCTCACCCTCAGTCATTTCCTTCCTGTTGTGAAAGCATTTTGAATCATTTGTAAACACATTTTTGCTCACAGCTTCCATCCCGTACACTTGCACCAACATTTCTTGCGTCTCCGTTGCCATTTACTCCAATTTATAGTCAAACTTAATGTTCACTTGTTGCTCTATTGCAGGGGTCCTCAAACTATGGCCCTCCAGTTGTTCAGGAACTACAATTCCCATCATGCCTAGTCATGTCTGTGAATGTCAGAGTTTTACAATGGCTCATGGGATGTGTAGTTCCGCAACAGCTGGAGGGCCGTAGTTTGAGGATCCCTGCTTTATTGCACTGTGACCCTACCTCTGACTACGTTTGACTGCCCGCAGGGGTTTGATCTGATGATCACATGTACTCCAGGCTACGTGGCGCTTCCTAATGTGTCTCTGGATGGCCGTGTGCATGCGTCCACACCTGGCCCATGTTGCTGTTGAAATTTCGTACCATTCACCAAACACACCTCATAGTACTTAGCAATTGAAAGAGCAGAGGAGAAGCTGCAAAGTATGCAGGGAATCTATGAAGTTGTGGAAAGAGATGGCCAGCAGACAGGCAGCACTCACAACACAACAGGAGATTTTTCAAGTAAACTTATATTGAATTGTCAAAAATACCTGTTGTTGGTATTGTTATTACAATGCTGGTGTTATAAAATGAACGTGTATGCTGTAACCAGAGATCTCCTTTAACTTTGAAAGACACATTCCTAACCAATATCTGTATTAACAAAAACATTCAGCTTTTATAAAGGTCAAAAGTTTAGAATTATTAACTAGTAAAAACTTTATGTTTAGAAAGATTTTATTCATTTTTTTTATGCAAATGTGTGACAGCTATTTTGTTCTTTTCGGCTCTATTACTTTGCATCTTAAGAATAGAATTAAAAGGAAACACACAATTGTGCTGCATAAATTTGAATTCTTTTGAGTGTTATTTTAGAAAACTAGAAAAAGCCAGGCAGCAAAAGACATGACAAGTGGATTAAGAATGCTATATGCTCATTTTGTATTCAGGATTAGGAATTATTCATAGATCCATTGCTGCATTTCAGGCAGATAATAAATTTTATTTTTCTAGCGAGTTGCAAAATTGCACCCTTAATTTCCATATATAATTTGCTATTGTTCTGGTGAATTACACTGCATTATAAAAGCATATTTTTATAGTCTGCATGAAGAACATTCGTTTAGAAACTTAAAATGCTTGGTTGGAAATGTGTGCCAGACAGTGGGAACACTAAAAGGTGTGTGCATTTCAACTTCTATAGTTGAAAAGACAACTACTTAACAAGCCTATTTTATCTTTGTGAAGCTGACGTCCCCCTGAGCTAGCAATCATCTCAAGCATTTATCTGACAGTTCCACTGTGACTTTTCTGTGAATCATAGAAATCCGCTTTATCCATGGAAGATGAAAGACCATAAGAGATTCTCTAAATATCATAATCATGAATGTAAATTACTACATTGCTTCAGCTAGTCTTTTATGTGAACTTTACACTGGCAATGCCAATTGGAGATATATATTCTATAAGCTACAGATGATAAGCCCTTTTTTAGGATTATTACCTTGAATATCGAAGATCTCTATTTTTCCAGAAAGAGGCCCAATCAGTTAATCCTGTAACATTAAAATGTCAGTTGCTTTCAAGAATTGCTCTTCTATTGAACATGTTATTTATATGAGAAGATAACTGCTAAATGATGGGTGGTACTATGTTATATTAATTTTTATAATTAAGTTCTTTCAGTGTAACAAACTCACCAAAGCTTGTTTAAGAGAGTATCACATGTACTAAAAGGTGTTTCTTTGCTGTTTTGACAGGCGGCTGGGAGGTGTTATGGCACCTCCTCACCAGCTGCTTTAACCATGCAAATCCCTCACCACCCCATTCACTTGAACACAGACAGGGGGTATCATTTTTGCCAACTCCCTTGCTGCAGCTGACACCACATGTTTTTATCAGAATCATGAATCAATCACAATATCCATGTTAACACTTTTGACTTTTAAGAAATGTCTATAACACACACTGTCGAGACTGAGAGGAATAATTCAGAGATGTATAATATGGTAGTGCTCTTCAAAGATGTGATGATTCTTTATGGGGGCATTTACCCTGGCAATTTTAACAAGGCCCAAGGTTAAACCTGCTTGGTCTGGTTCATTAGTGTAGTGTGAGTGCTCCGAACTGTGCCCAGGAATGATTAGGTGTACTGTGCTCAGGATCACTTGGAAGAGATAGTACAGAGTACAATACATTTGTGGTCAGATACAGTTACCTTCAGTGAGTGCAAACCATGCCTGATCACAGAACGCTCCATAAATCCATAGATTTTTTTTCCATTAAAAAAATTGTGCAATTATTATTTGTTTTCATAGGAGCATGCAAAGCATTGCAACCATATCGCAGGTGTAATGCCAGGCTCCTGCAGACTTCTCCTTCAGCTTTCTATCAGTACTGAGGTATGGGATTTCAGTTAGAAAGCAGGAGGAACTTCAGGGGACTATGAGTGTGGTCATCACCAGACTCTCATGTTCCATTGAGAATTACACATTCATCTGCCACTGTGGTAGATGGGACTTGTAGTTCATTTATTCATAGATCTCTGTGAATGAATGTCATGTCTGTGTGGGTGGAGCCTTGCACAGCTATGTTGATTTCAAAAGTGACAGTATCTACAGGGGAGAAGAACCCCCCCCATGTTACACATTACATCCTAAATACGGGTGTAAAATGTAATATAGTGCAAAAGGCAGAGTTAGACTTTTTTTTTTTTTTTAATATTTATTGAGATTTTCAATAACAAATGTGCACACAAACAAAACAATGGTATTGTCAATAGTTCTATAGCAAGGCAATTAAACAGTGTAACTAGTATCTACCCGCAAGCAGTACTTAACCTATGAATCAGAGTGATAGATATAATGAAGTTTGATAACCTCACGAGTAGAGGCAGCATTTGTAACTATTAAAGGAGAATTACCAGGAGTTAAATTGTATCAGAGCAAATCAAGGGGTGAGAGTTGTTTAACTATTCAGAGATTTTGAGTTTGCCCAGAGAGTTGGCAATGTCTCTCTTTAAGTACCAAGCAGTATATCGAAATGGGTAGACAAGTGATGATAGTTTTTCCGTCGGGAAAGTGGCCTCCATGTATTTTCTCCATCTGGCAAAGAACCGGGTGGTGGACCGAAAGTAGATTGATAGTGTCCAATCTATATGAAAAAGTGAGAAATATAGCTTATTTCAGAGCCTATATCGAGGGTGGAAATGGTTTGATCCATTGGGTCATGATAGTTCTGCGAGCGACTAGCAGGCATATATGTGTCCATTGTGTTAGAGTAGGTGGTCCCGTTGCTGAGGAAGGAGAGGGTGAAATGTCACAGCCAAATAGGCATAATAACTCATCCTTTGGCAAGTGATTCCGACTGATGCTAAAGATGTATAAGAGCACAGAGTCCCAGAAGGCAGAGACTGTCGGACACTCCCATAGGTGTAGCAGATTAGGGTGTGGTAGCGAGCACCACAGACACTGTGCTTGTGAAGGGTCTGCAGTATTAGTCTGGAATGGATAATGTGTTATATGAATAATTTTGAATTGGGTTTCACTCCAGGTCTCTGAGAGGACAAGTTTGCAAACAAGTTGATAGCCTTGTAGGATTTTGTTCGGGAGGTCAGGGTCACTAAAGTTGGAGGACATTTCTGAAATGGGGCAAGATGGTACTTGTCTGTTTGATGATTGATGAGGTGAGAATATAGCCTGGAGATAGAGTAGTCATCTCTTTAGAGCGCTACATCAATGAAGGATTTTCGAAGGGGGTCTTTGTACAAAGTTGTTGGTGGTGAAAAGCATTGGAAGGTGGTAGAAAAAATTCCTGAGAGGGAGTTTGATAAGACTTGAGTTTGCCCTGTTCGCCACAATATAGAGGGGCAACAGTAGTGAGACCCCGGTATGCCATTCATTAAAAAGTGCATAGTTGACGGAGCAAACCATGGGGTTACTCTATATGGTGAGGTAGGCAGATATGTTCGCAGGAAGTCCTAGCAGCTTTTGAACCTCTCTCCAGGCCACCACAGTATCTCTGATGAGTACATTAGATCGGAGATGTAACAGCAAGGCCCTCAAGTTAGAGTGGAGGACTGCTGATAGAGTGAATTGAGATACCAGGGCCTCCTCGAGTATATAATTAGAGAATCTAGATTTTCCAGACAGCCAGTCTATACCTTGCCTAAGCAAACATGTAAGATTATAGAAATGCAAATTGGGCAAACCTGCACTACCCTCGGACTTAGGAAGAGTTTTTGGAGAGCTATGCAAGGTCTTTTGTGCGACCATAGGAAGGATGTCAACACTATATGTATGTTTAATACATCAGAGTGTTTTAGTAAAAGGGGTATGGTCTGCATGGGGTAAAGTAAATGTGCAAAAGATACCATTTTGAAAAGGTGACATCTTCCAAAGAGCGAGAGTGGGAGGGTTGCCCAAGCCTCCAACTCCTTTGTAATTTTTGTTATTAAGGGTGGGTAATTAAGAGTATACAGGGAGGAAGGCTCTAGACCTATATGAATGCCTAAGTTCATAATATGTTGAGTGGCTATGACAAAGGGGGAAGATAATCGCCATTTAGCGGATAGCCGAGAGTATATGATCCTGAAACAAGAGCTGAGATGAAAGGCCGCAAATATGTCACAAAGTCTGTCAATGTCTGAGATAGGATCAGAGGAGAACAGTAGTATAATATCCGCGAACAACGCAGTACAGAGAGTTTGATCTCCCATAGTGACACCGCTAACCCCAATGGACGAATTAAGAAGCCTTGACAGTGGTTCAATCACTATATTAAATAATGGAGAGGAAAGAGGACACCCCTGCCTCATTCCCTTAGTCAGGGGGATTATATCTGAGATGAAGTCAGGGGTGACCAAGCGAGCCGTTGGGGATGTGTACATTTGTTGGAGAAAGTGTAGAATCGAGCCCGAGAAGCCGAAGGCATTCAATACTTGAAATAGCCATGCAAAACTGATATTATCGAATGCCTTTTCAGCATCTAGGGAGATGATTGCTATATCTTGGTCAGGGTGTGATTTAGCATATTCTAGCACTAGTAAGACCTTACGGATATTTAAAGTTGCAAAACATCCCGTGACAAAGCCTATTTGAGCAGGGTGCAATAAAGAGGGTTGTAATAAGGCCAAACGAGTGGCTATTATTTTAGACTGTATCTTGACTAGAGTTAAGCGAACCCGGACTGTAAAGTTCGGGTCCGTACCGAACTTTGGGGTGTCCGGGACCCGGACCCGAACCCGGACTTTTCAAAAAAAGTCCGGGTTCGGGTCCGGGGTTCTGGTAATTTTAATGAAAATTCTTAAAAATGCTGTAAAAAAGTCCAGGAAGGTCCTAGAGGTCTGCAAAAGGAAGGAAAATGGGGGTAGGGTGGGACAAGTGCCCTACAAAGAAATGGGGACAGGGAAATAACTTTAAATATTTTTTTAAAAATAAAAACATAAAAAAGCAAAAATGGGGGTGAATGGGGATCATCTTCAAACTGGGTCTGAAAAGTATTAATTAACAGTAGAGGCCATAGAACTGTTCTAAAATCATCTTCAAACTGTGTCAAAAACGTATAAATAAGCCGGGAGAACCCATATCACTGTTCTGCAAAATGTGTGTGTCACTTTAAATGAAACCGGGAATAAGTGAACATCTGTTCTGCAAGCTTATTTAAAGTCTGTGTGTCACTTTAAATGAAACCGGGAATAAGTGCACATCTGTTCTGCAAACTTATTTAAAGTCTGTGTGTCACTTTTAATGAAACCGTGAATAAGTGTGCATCTGTTCTGCAAACAGAACATCTGTTCTTCACACATCTGTTTAGTCTGTGTCACTTTTATTATAGCCGCTAATAAGTCAACATCTGTTCTTCACACATCTGTTTAGTCTGTGTCACTTTTCTTATAGCCGCTAATAAGTCAACATCTGTTCTTCACACAGAACATCTGTTCTGCACCAGAACATCTGTTCTTCACACAGAACATCTGTTCTGCACACATCTGGAAATAGTTTAGAACACTTTACCTGAAACTGGGGAGGGACCATACACCTGTTCTTCAAACATCTGGAATCTGTGTATGAAACTACAGCATAGAGAAGAACAGGCATATGGTTCCGCTCTTTACACACAGTTTGCAGATGTTTGAAGAACAGTGATATCATATCAGTGATATAATATCACTGTTCTTCAAACATCTGCAAACTGTGTGTTGTAGACGTTTGACACACATTTCTCGCCTTGGTATACGGAC
>BLSH010440458.1:941235-963011 GCA_018402905.1 Glandirana rugosa
GTGGTCGTAGTCGTCGTCGTGGTACTGGTTTGCGGGCCTAATGAGGAGAGCAAATAAGGGACGTGGTCATGGTGCTGCTGCTGATGCTGGTGCTGCTGGTGTTGGTGGTGTTGGTGAACCTCCTTTTGGAAGGAGAGGACATGGTCAAGGTGTGCCAGCTACACGCACAAGGGAAACACCTTCCTCAGGTAGCCAACAGAACCTTCACCGGTATATGGTAGGCCAGAATGCCCCTCAACGATTGGTGAGGCCAGAACAAGTACAGGCGATAGTAGATTGGGTGGCTGACAATGCCTCCAGTTCCTTCACATTGTCTCCCTCCCGGTCCCTTGATGAAAGCTCAGAGTTGGCACCTGAACCCCATGGCCATCTGTCTTTCACCTCAGCCCCTTGTAAATTAGCCAAGCAGTCTGAGCCCCAAGTCCTGCAAGAGACTCTTATGCTTTTTGATGACTCTCCTGGTGTGCTTTCCGTGGGCCATCCACATAGCGCTGCCCCAGAACTGGAAGACATTGAGTGCACCGATACCCAACCACTTCTGTTGCAGGATGAGGACATGGAAACACCAACGCAGCACATTTCTGATGATGACGACACAGGTGCCAACTGCTGCAGCTTGCCTCAGTGTGCAGACTGACAAGGAGGGCAGTGGTGAAGGGTGGGTGGAAGATGATGTGGAGGAGGATGATGAGGTCCTAGACCCCACATGGAATGAGGGTCATGTGAGTGACGTGTGGAGTTTGGAGGAAGAGGTGGTGGTTGCACAGAGGCACCAGCACAGCAAAAGAGGAAGCAGGTTGCAAAAGCGGAGCGAGCGTCCCCTAGACAATAGGCCTGTTACTACCCACTGCACCCAGGGACCTAGCACACCAAAGGCAGCTCAAAGGCGTTTCCCCGCATGGCAGTTCTTCAGACAATGTGCTGACGACAAGACACGAGTGGTTTGCAAGCTGTGCAATGATAGCCTGAGCCGGGGCATAAATGTTCTCAACCTGAGCACAACCCCCATGACCAGGCACCTAAATTCAAGGCACAAGCTGCATTGGAATAATTACCTCAAAATCCAAGAAAGGTCTCGGCCTCCTCCTGCTTCCTCTTCTGCTGCTGCCTTGGCCTCTTCCTCCACCTCTACAGTGACAGCGTCACCTGCCACCCAGCAAACAGACAATATGACAGCAACGCCACCATGTCCGCCACCATCCCCAAGCATTTCCACATGGTCCCATGGAAGCTTACAGCTGTCCATCTCCCAAACCCTGGAGAGAAAGAGGAAGTACCCCCCTACCCACCCGCGATCCCTGGCCCTGAATGCCAGCATTTCAAAATTCCTGGCCTTTGAAATGCTGTCATTCCGTCTGGTGGACACGGACAGTTTCAAAAACCTGATGGCGGTGGCTATGGTGCGTGGTACCCAGCCGCCACTCCTTTTCCAGGCGAGCCATCCCTTCCCTGCACAAACAAGTCGGGGACAAGATCAAGTGTGCATTGCGCAACGCCATCAGTGGCAAGGTCCACATAACCACTGATACATGGACCAGTAAGCACGGGCAGTGACGCTATATCTCGCTTACTGCACACTGGGCAAATGTAGTGGCGGGTTGGCCTGAGCCGGCTAGCCATTTGGCGCATGTCCTTCCACCACCGAGGATGGCAGGGCATTTCTCTTTGCCTCCTGTTGCCTCCTCCTCCTACTGCGCTTCCTCCTCCTCGACCACCCACTCATCCGCTCAGCGTAACACCTTCCCCACCAACATCAGCACATCCAAGGGGAAATGATAGCAGGCTGTTTAAAAACTGATATGTTTGGGGGATAAACCCCACACTGCGCAGGAGCTGTGGACGGGCATTGAACAACAGACCAATGAGTGGCTGTTGCCACTGAGCCTCAAGCCTGGCCTGGTAGTGTGCGACAATGGCCGAAATCTCGTAGCGGCTCTGGGCCGAGCCCGTTTGACGCACATCCCTTGCCTGGCTCATGTGCTGAATTTGGTGGTACAGAATCTTCTAAAAAACTACCCGGATATGTCAGAGCTGCTACATAAAGTGTGGGCCGTCTGTGCACACTTTCGGCCTTTTCACCCTGCTGCTGCTCGCCTGCCTGCGCTGCAGCGGAACTTCGGCCTTCCCGCTCACCGCCTCATATGCAACGTGCCCACAAGGTGGAACTCCACCTTGCACATGCTGGAGAGACTGTGCTAGCAGCAGCAGGCAATAGTGGAGTTTCAGCTGCAGCACGCACGGGTCAGTCGTTCTGCGGAACAGCAACACTTCACCACCAACGTGTGGGCCTCCATGCGAGACCTGCATGCTGCAGTGCCTGCGCAACGACAGCCGAGTTGCCCACATTGTAACTTCCTCTGATTATTGGGTGGCCACCCTGCTGGATCCCCGTTACAAGGACAATGTTCCGTCCTTAATTCCCTCACTGGAGCGTGAGAGGAAGATGCGCGACTACAAGCGCACACTGGTAGAGGCGCTGTTGAGGGCATTCCCAAATGACACCGGGGGCTCAGCGGAAGCACAAGGTGAAGGTAGAGGAGGAGGTAGAGGCCACCAACGCAGCTGTGCCACCGCCAGCACCTCAGAAGGCAGGGTTAGCATGGCTGAAATGTGGCAAAGCTTTGTCAGCAGCCCGCCACAACAAACAGCACAACCAGCCGATAGACAACGTCTTAGCAGGAGGCAGCATTTCAGCAACATGGTGCAAGAGTATTTGTGCACACGCCTACACGTACTGCCTGATGGGTCAGCCCCATTCAACTTCTGGGTCTCCAAATTGGCCACATGGCCTGAGCTTGCCCTTTATGCCTTGGAGGTGCTGGCCTGCCCTGCAGCCAGTGTATTGTCGGAACGTGTGTTTAGCACGACAGGGGGCGTTATCACAGACAAGTGGAGCCGTTTGTCCACATCCAACGTGGACAAGCTAACCTTTATTAAAATGAATCAGGCATGGATGCCACAAGTCTGTACCTTGTGCAGAATAAACATTTAGACCCGACTCACACAGCCATTCACATACTTGTTTTTTTTGAATAGGCCTCAATACAAAAAAAAAAAAATACCATGTTGGCTACCTCCTCCTACTGCTCTACCACCGCCACTTCCACCTACACTGCCACGGTCACGGCCTAGTCAACCTCTAGGCTCCTACTCCACATCCACCCCCTTCTCATTTTTTTATTTGATTTTAATTTATTTTCCCCATACCCATTTTTTTGTAGGGCACTTGCCCTACCCTTACCCCCATTTTACTTCCTTTTTCAGCCCTCTAGGGCTTTCCAGGACTTTGTTACAGCCATTTTTGTGCCTAAAAGTTTGGATGGGGTTCGGGGTCTGTGCGATTGTTCGGGTTCCGTCCGGACCCGAACCCAGACTTTGTCCCGAAGTTCGGCCAGACCAGCTGAACCCGAACTTCCAGAGGTTCACTCAACTCTATTTGGAAACATTTCCACAGTGCAATTTCTGCTGAGAGCAAAGTTGCAATTTACAAATATTTTGAGAGGAAATATTCTTTTCCAAATGCTACAAGGATGACAAAACACATTCTTGCCTTCCATACGCACCCGAAAGATATTAAAAAATACCACATAGAATTAAAAGATGAAGACCATAATGAAACTGTAAATAGCTTTTCACTCCAGAGTTCTCTTTCCAGGGACACTCTTTCTGCTGCTTCTGGATCATCACAAAGTGTTTCTTCACCAGCAGCATCTTCAAGTAAGGGCATGTGGCAAATCACTGCCTCACATAAATACACAATACCTTCATTTATAGATAAAGCACCACTCAAAAGTTTGACCTTGCTATGGAGCATAAATATTGAGTTGGTCCTTGCACCCCCAAATGTCCATATCCTACTGATATAAATAATGGCAGTTACTTTTTATTTTCTATTGGTGCTAAGGGGCAAATCTGATTTTTTTAAAATGTAGATGGTTTCTTGCTTTTTTTGTTGCTTTTGAGGGAAAGGGGATGGTTACCTGTTCTCATGCATAATTAAAATGTTCTTAACATATATTGTCCTTGTTTTTCCATTTGTAGTAAAAAAAAAATTTTAAAAAGCATATTTTGTTTAATTACTGAATAAGCTGTCCTTTTACTTCAAGCATAATACTTTTATATACAGCACATTTGATGTTCCCATTGTAATAAAATGACTTTCAATTTGTAAAACGACTCCACAGTGAATTCTCGTTAAATTTTTCCAAAAATTTCAATTTTTTCCAGAAAAAATAAAAGGGAACAAAATATTTTTTTACTCATGGCTGCAACATTTCCAGAAATTGTATGTAGCACTGCCCCCTTGGGGGTTGCTTAGAATTGCATGTCCGTCTGTTCCACCTTGACCCTGTGAACTTTCCAGCCCTCCTGACACTCTAGGTTTAGACATGTTGTGTATACCTTTAAATGACACACTGACAAAAGGCAGATTGATTAGCTCTCTCAGATATTACTTAATCAAGAGGAGAGTCTTGTAACAGGGTATCAGTCAGCCAAATCCTGGATAAACAGCAAAGGCTCAGTTAAAAAAGTCCCCAAAGCAATTAAATGACAGTTTGAAATGACAGATACATAATATCAAGGCATACAGAAAGCAGACAATAAACGAATGGATCTCATAAACAGCTGCTGGTTGCTGTATATATTACCACTGCTAAAGGGGAACCCCAGACCGTCCTATTATACCTTTAATCCTAATGAGAGATAAAGCAATATAGGTACTAGTGGTGTGCCCCTTTAAATAGCGATAGCATAACAGTGTTCAAAATGCAAGGCCTTGCAAATGTCTTCACCGTCAGTTAGAGCTAAAAGAAACAAGAATTCTAAGTGTGGCACAGTGATATGCAGTCAAAGCAAAGCAGCTGAGACTGACCAGTAGTAATTCTTAAGGCAATTCCAGGTATAAGGTGTCTGCATACAGTGTCCTGTGGAGCTAGTGGCTGGTATTGTATTTGTGGGCAGGTGCCCGCTCACCAATCTGGAGACAGTGTAGGAACTTCCTGAAGAGCGATCCAAGTTGATTCTTCCTTCTGCAGAATGAGCTGAGATGACGGTCTGGCTGCTGGAATGGTGAATCATCTGGTCCTGTTATTTATATTGATGCTGTGGCGGTGTCCCTCGTGTGGCAAGTGGTGCCAGACCCGCCTGGGTCGAAGCTGGGAGCGCCGTGTTGCCGCATGATAGGCCACAGTCCTCTAGTACAGCAGTTAAGGGGAGTATTTACTTGCTGAGACCTGGGAAGGAAGAGGGCTTGGGCCTGGTCTGCAGATTCCTTTATATAGACTCTCCCAGAGTTCTCTCCCTGGAACAGATGGCTTGCTGGGAGGTGTAGTTCATGGATAGTTCTGCAGATCCAGGATGTCTGTTCAGGAGACTACAGTTCCCACAATGATCTCTGCTTGGCTCAGGGGTATGATGCATGTAATTCAAGCCCAGCACTAGGGGGACACAGAGACAGTCCAAGAAGGCAGAGGGTAAGTCTGCAGTGCCAGATAACTGTAGTCCGCTCTCGGCTACATCTCTACTAAATCCACTGCATAACTTTGTGTCATCTGCAAAGTCTGAAATTATACTTTTATTCCAATACACACTCTATATCATTTATATATATATTAAAAGGTAAGCGTCCCAACACTGAACATTGGGGTACACCACTAATAACTTTAGACCATTCAGAGTATGAATCAGTAAGCACTAATCTCTGAATATGGCCTTTTAGCCGGTTTTCTCTCCATAAATTCTTATAGTACATCTCTGACAGGCCATGCGGGCCGGGGCGTTATTGGGTTTCAGTGATTTGATGGCTGCAAGAACCTCCTCTCTGGAGATCAGGTTCTGTAGGAGGTCACGGTGCTTAGTTGGTAGGGTCAGTTGAGAGAACAGTAAGTCTGCCCTGGGCCTGGTTAAAAGACCCTTTGGTTTGATATAGTTGTTCATGGTAGTTGTGAAACACCTGCAGCACTTTAGCTGGGTTGCTTGTATGGGCGCCAATGGGGAGATTTAAGCGTGTTGGTATGTGGGTATGCTCTAATTTCCTAAGTGCCTGGACTAGGAATGTGTCCGGCTTATTTGCATTCATATACTATAAATGTCTAGACCCACATGCTGCTTTTTCAGCCGACTCAGTTATGAGCATTAGTGAAAGAGCCCAACCATTCAAGTGTGAGTACACTGTTACCAATAAAGAAAAACAACTACATACATAAACCCTTACCTACCATAACATATGACTTGAAACAATACAAAAATCTGTAAATAATCGTATGTGAAGCGCTTGTATATATCTGGTTAAGCACCTACTGCTGCAGATGCCCTATGTATTCCCACATGTAACCAGTAAATAATTCAATGTTCCACATTGCCGTGCAATATAATATTAAAATATAAACCAATAGTCTCTCCAAATGTATATGCAACAATTTAACATAACTTTCTTATTTCAAAAATATGCGTGACAAAAGGTTAAGCAGTGATAATAGTATGCAATCATGTTCATCAAAGAAACAAAAATAAAAAGTCTCCAAGTAATAACAATGCATGCCCGTTGTTATTTTCTATCATTTTGTGTTGTGATCTTCTTTTAAAACTGTATGTACATGTCTCCTCTTCTTATTGTGCTGTGCCCATCACCACTATGCCAAAACTCAGTCTTACCTTATAGTTAGACCAAATAATCATTAGGTCTAATGCTCTTTTCTTATTGAGACAGGTTTACTACACCAGGAATAATGCTCTCCTTCACTTCCATGGACAATCTTAATCCATCTCCCTCCTCCAAAATCTCCCAATAAAATTGTGCAGGAAGCTCAAAAAAGGATAATACAAATAGTACTCTTTGTAAATACAAGACTATTTTTATTAAAATGTAACCCAATACAATGAAAACTCAACTTTTATAACGCACTATACTGGTGCTTAACAGGATACAGGCAAGTGTATACAAATTGGCACACAGAAAATGGCAGTCTGTAGACTTCTGGTGATGTCATAGGCTTTAATTGGGAAATTGTGGAGGATGGAGGCAGATTGAGATTGCGTGTGGGAAGTGAAGGAGAGTCTCATCCCTGGCACAGTAAACCTGGTTTAAAGGGAAAAGCAAATTAGACCTAGTGATGGGCCCGATGTTCGAGTTGAACATAAATAGAACTAATGAACATATGGGGTGCTCGTGGGACGTTTGCCCGCTGATGAGTGCCCCATAATGCACTGCGAGTTCGCAGTGCATTGAAGGCTGCTGATTGGCCAAAGCATGCATCTGACCTGTATGCTTTGGCCAATCACAGTGAAGTCCACGCCCCACATTATATAAGGCTGCTTACACAGTGCGCGTGTATAGTGTTTATGAATGGAGAGAGATTAGACAGCGTAGTTAGTGGATTGAGCGTGCAGTCAGTGTAGTTTATATAATAATATAGTGCATTAGAGTATTTAGTGCAGTCATTGTAGTGTATTTAAATTGTAAATATTTTATTATATCTTTTCATGTGACAACACTGAATAAATTACACTTTGCTACAATGTAAAGTAGTGAGTGTACAGCTTGCATAACAGTGTAAATTTGCTGTCCCTTCAAAATAACTTAACACACAGCCATTAATGTCTAAACTGCTGGCAACAAAAGTGAATACACCCCTAAGTGAAACTGTCCAAATTGGGCCCAAAATTTCAATATTTTGTGTGGCCACCATTATTTCCAGCACTGCCTTAACACCCTTGGGCATGGGGTTCACCTGAGCTTCACAGGTTGCCACTGAAGTCCTCTTCCACTCTTCCATGACAACACCTTCCATTTGAGCATGCCCTACAGATGCTCAATAGGGTTTAGGTCTGGAGACATGCTTGGTCAGTCCGTCACCTTTACCTTCAGCTTCTTTAGCAAGGCAGTGGTCAACTTGGAGGTGTGTTTGGGGTCATTATCATGTTGGAATACTGCCCTGCGGCCCAATCTCTGAAGGGAGGGGATCATGATCTGCTTCAGCAGGTCACAGTACATGTTGGCGTTCATGATTTCCTCAATGAACTGTAGCTTCCCAGTTCCGGCAGCACTCATGCAGCCACAGACCTTGACACTCCCACCACCATGCTTGGCTGTAGACAAGACACACTTGTCTTTGTACTCCTCATCTGGTTGCCACCACACACGCTTGACACCATGTGAACCAAATACATTTATCTTGGTCTCATCAGACCATAGGACATGGTTCCAGTAATCCATATCCTTAGTCTGCTTGTCTTCAGCAAACTGTTTGTGGGCTTTCTTGTGCATCATCTTCAGAAGAGGCTTCCTTCTGGGACGACAGCCATGCAGACCAATTTGATGCAGTGTGCGGCGTATGGTCTGAGCACTGACAGGCTCACCCCCACCCCTTCAACCTCTGCAGCAATGCTGACAGCATTCATACATCTATTTCCCAAAGACAACCTCTGGATATGACGCTGAGCACGTGCACTCAACTTCTTTGGTCGACCATGGCGAGGCCTGTTCTAAGTGGAACCTGCCCTGTTAAACCGCTGTATGGTCTTGACCACCGTGCTGCAGCTCAGTTTCAGGGTGTTGACAATCTTCTAATAGCCGAGGCCATCTTTATGTAGAGCAACAATCCTTTTTTTCAGATCCTCAGAGAGTCCTTTGTCATGAGGTGCCATGTTGAACTTCCAGTGACCAGTATGAGAGAGTGAGAGTGATAACACCAAATGTAACACACCTGCTCCCCATTAACACCTGGGACCTTGTAACACTAACAAGTCACATGACACCGGGGAGGGAAAATGGCTGATTGGGGTGTACTCACTTTTTTTGCCAGTGGTTTAGACATTAATGGCTGTGTGTTGAGTTATTTTATACAAGCTGTACACTCACTGCTTTACATTGTAGCAAAGTGTCATTTCTTCAGTGTTGTCACATGAAAAGATATAATAAAATATTTTAAAAAATGTGAGGGGTGTACTCACTTTTGAGAGATACTGTATATATAAATGTGAAAAGATGTGTGTGGATATGTGTATAATACATTTATCCACCCGCCTCTTTTTAGACAATTCACCACCTTCACCATTGGCCCAGCAGGGTTTCATGGTGGCTAGACTCCCAGGGGGGAAATGCTTGTGGACCTGTGAGGGGATCCATCGGAAGCCCTATGCTGCATACATTTGGAAGATTCATTTGATTTTATCTACGTTTATATAGTTTGTATATGCATATGGAAATACCCTTCAACTCCTTTTTGTTTTCAAGGCAGGATGGTGAGATTGTTTGTATTGGTTAGTTTTTTTTTTCCAACCTTCTTCCCCTTTTTGCCCTTTTCCTACCCCCCCCCCCCCCACTCCAGTTCCTTCTCCCCCTCTCCTTTTTTTTTTGTTTTCTTCTCATATGTGTATTTTTATCTCCAGATATGTCTGAATGCTTCTCCTGAGGAAGCGGATGTCTATATCTCACGAAAAGCGTCAAGAATTGCAGCACTGTTCTTCCGTTCTGTCAATGAATTTTAGCATGGAGAAATCTGTTTCAGGTAAGGTTTTCCAAATTTGCATACAGTAATGTGACATGTGCATTTTTATTGTTGAAATTAATGACATTCATGTTTTGATATTTTTTAAATATTTTTTTGAACAATAAATATGTTTTTATAAAAATATACTTTATTTTTTGTGATGTGACTCACAAAGTCCCTTGGGCTATAGGTAGTTGTGGTGTATGTACTATGTCGGGACTGAGACACATCCTTCTTTGTTTACTCATCTCACTTCAGCACATTCTTTCTGTATATAGTGCAGTCAGTGCAGTTTATATAACGCAGTACAGAGTTTATAAAGCAGTGTAGTGCAGAGTATATAACACAGTGTATTGAAGTGGTTAAGGGGAGCGAGTCCCCCCTCCTGAACCATACCAGGCCACATGCCCTCAACATGGGGAGGGTGCATTGGGGTGCCCCCCAAAGCACCTTGTCCTCATGTTGATGGGGACAAGGGCCTCTTCCCAACAACCTTTGCCCCAAGGATGGGGGGCCGGCCATCAAAGAAGGGAAAAAGTGTGCTCCAGGTGTATGTGTAGGTAGCAATGAACCAAGTCGAGTAACGCAAAAGGGTGTTTTAGATACAAACAGGCAAGATCAGGCATCATATAGTAGGTGAAGGATTCAGTAACCATTTGCAGGCTGTATAGAGAAGTACAGGGTTTGTTACACTTCAAATATAGACAGCTAGAAAACACTTGAAGGAGAGTGAGAGACATTAAAATATAATTTTTCAGGAAGCTACCAAGTGTGATAGTCATTGTTCCAAAAGACGATAGGGTATCTGAACAAGGGTGTTAAAGAGGCCTGGGTAATCGGTAGTTGGAGATAGGATGCATTGCAATAAAAGGTTGCCCAGAGAGGTAACAGGGGTTGTGTTTTTCAGCAAGTGGTTATAAAGTTCACCTCAATATTGTAAAACATAATAAGCAAGACATCTAGGTGGACAAAGTCAGTGCCTGAACAAGCAGAAAACATGTCTAGGAGGCAAGGCCTACTAAGTTAGTAATCAGATACAAACAGTGGCTTAACTGAGGCACTATGGTGCAGTACCCATACTGGGGACCATTCAAATCAAGGTGCACTGAAAGTTCAGCCATAAGAAGATATGGGGAGGTGTATCGGCTACATTTCAGAGAACCTTGTCTCCTGTGATTAGTGGAGAAGGAGCCAGACTTCACTGGGGGGAAAGAGATCAAACATTTGTGTAAGCACTTGGGAGACGGAGATGCAGAGGCCAGATGAAGATCCTCTAGCGCAGACTGGAGTTCCTCTGGAGTGCCACAAGTGAATTGCTTCCACTGAGGTGAAATGTGGAGGACAAATAGGAAGCCCCACTTATACTTGATTTGGTGTTGAGTCAGGAGCTGCATGTGAGTTTTCATAACCCTGCGCTTAGCTAAGATTAGGGAAGCCAAGTCCATAGACAGCTGGTATGTATAGCCCTGGAAGGTGAAAGATTTCTTATCACATCCTGCAGCCATTAGTTAATCCTTTATGCGGTAATAGTGTAATTTAGCTATTATATCCCCGGGTAGACCTTTCAAACAAAGTGTTTATTTCTTCTACTACTCATTGTACAGTGTGCCTTTTAAGCATTGGGTTTCTTTGTACTTTCTTTCTGACTGTACTTTGCCTGTGTTCAGCTTTGACCTCTAGGATATCCAACAACCTTTTTCTTCAGTTTTGCCTTGCCCTGCCTCAAATTTTTTTTTGGTAACACAGAGTCTTCTATAAAACCCGAGTCTTTATTTTTATTACTAGTTTTGCATTTCATATATCATTGTTTTTTTATATTATATTTGAGTTCAGTCATTTGTGCTGTTGTTGTCTTCTTGCTTTCTTCACCTTACTGTTGCCATTATATGTTGCAACATCACTTGTATGTCCACTGGTTTGCAATAAACACTTTTGAACTCTTTCCTGTGTCAATGATCCCTTAGTATATTTGGAAAATTGGTCCATTTTTGTAGAACAGGATTGCTAAGCTGAAATTTAGACCCTTTGTGACATCCGATGACAATGACAGTGGTGACAATTGTTACAATGAAATGTGTAGCTTGTTCCAAGGATAATTGAACTAAGAAAAGTTTAGAATAAAACAATGCAATAGTAGAGTGCAATGAAAGTATGAGGAAAACTTGGCACGAAATGAAGACATTGTTTTAAATATTTAAATATTGCAAGAAAAGTAGGTTTTTCTACAACATGTACAGCTAAAATATTCAAAATCTTCAAAAGCGTACATTGTATTCAGCTATGCCAACAATGATAGCTACAATTAAATAGTATTTTTTTTCTTTTTTTTTTTTTTTTTTTAGGAAACTATAGATGAAAATGTGGGATGAATGCTCAATTAATAATATTTTTATGATTATGAATCTATAGCAACATAGTTGATTTGAAATGACACCATATGATTTAACCCTTTCTCATCCACAATCTGTGAGTTAACATAACCCTGTGTGGTGCCTGTACTAAGAGAACATTAATCCACATCCCCTGACAATATGCACAGCAAGCTGTCAGACCAGGCTGGCACTGACAGCTCTGGTCCCTGCTAAAAATCCACTTTTATTGCAGATCACACTTTGTTGTTGGGGGGGGGGGGGGCATGGGATCCCTTAAGACAGTGGTTCTCAACTCCTGTCCTCAGGACCCACCAACAGGCCAGATTTTAAGTATTACCTTGGGGAGATGCAGACTAGAATACTGCAATCACTGAGCAGCAAATGTTATCCTGCAAACCTGGCCTGTTAGTGGGTCCCAAGGACAGGAGTTGAGAACCACTGCCTTAAGTTAACTGAGTTACTAGAGGACACTTCTCTTCCCACTGATCTGTCACTGTGTCACAACGCAGGTGAGATTAAGTTTCTCAGAAGGGCCACCACAAGCTGAATAGTTACAAGAGCCCTCTGTAGAAAAGAGAACCATCACACTGCCACTAGAGCTCAGAATTTATGTCAGTACTCACAATGCCATAGGATCATCAGTTGCCTCTTCAGTGAGGGAGAAAACAAAGCTCACAATACCACAGGATTTCACAGCTCTCCAGACCAAAATCCAAAACGTGAATGTTTGAATCCCCCCCCCCCCCCCAGCTATGCTACAGCTGGGACCTCAATGAACATCCAGGTACATTCCAGCTAACTGCCCCAAGGTCAGGTGCCCCCACAGGGGGCTCCTCCTGCAGGACTTCACCCAGGACTAACTCAACTACTCAACTCTGCTTCAAGCCTCAGACTATTTACAGGCTTTCCAGACACTTACTGGGCATGCCTCCTCAGGGATTGACTGGCCCCTCAAAAATATTCAGACTGCCTGTCTGCGTTTATTACGACTGTGATTCCAGAACCTTCTAGAATGCAGGGGTAAATAACCAGACCAGCAGTCTGTGAAACACAGATCAGGCTATAGCAATCAACAGCTGCTCCTCTGGCTACAGAGGAGCCAAACAAAATTTATCTAGCATTCTACACCTTTTTTGGTGCACAAATGTTTCTCTTTCCAAATTAACCAGCTACTACTTTGAACTACGCAGATAATATCACATTCCTTCAGCATGTCAGCTAGAAATACTTGAGGTGCCAAAGGACTTATTGTCATGCAGTGTAAACATGAACATCACTTGCCAAATTTGGGTTGGAATCACTTGGTTGGGATAACTTGAACTAGTGATCTGGCAAATTATTTGCTACCTTTAAATCCCCACCACAGGAACAAGCTTGATTATCTTTGTCGTTACTGTTTATCCTTAGTTGCTCCTTAATTTAAGAAAGCACTAGAAGAATGTGCCAATAAGATGCAAAGTCATGTGCTTCCTTCTGTTAAAATAGTTTGCATGCATATATTTTTCTATGCAAACTGGGATCTGTGCATTCACATGTTGAAGTGCTAGAAAGCATTCAACGTCAAACAAGTTGTCAGAAACCATGGTATTACCTACCAAATTAAGCACAATAAAAGAATGCTATAACATTTCAAAGCATCTCAACCTTTTATATTTTGCATAAAAGAAAGACATTAAATATTTCCTTAAAAAAGTTTTTAAGTAAGTTACAGTAAAACAGCACTTGGGAGAATACAGACACATTTTAGTGACATCTTGTGTTGGGAAATCTTATCAGTGATCCAGCCTCCTGTCAGAAAACATGGTATTACCTACAAAATTAAGCACAATTAATGAATGCTAAAACATTTTAAAAAACACCTCACCATTTTATATTTTGCATACAAGAAAGACATGAAATATTTGTAAGAAAAGTTTTAAGTAAGTTACCAGAAATATAGCACTTGGGAGAATACAGACACATTTAAGCCTGGCTTCACACTGCTGCAGGAATGAAATGGGGCGAGTTCAGCTGAACTCACACCATTTCATACCCGCATGTCAGTCTGACTTCAGGTGTGATTTCAGAGACATCTGTGTGGGTTGCTGCACAGATGTCTATGGAAATTGCACCTGAAATTAACAAAGGTAGTACAAAAACTACTTTTGGGAATTGGTGCAGGGCCACAAATGCAGTGTCGCACCGGTTTGGACAGTGCCATTGCCGGTAATTGCTGCCGATTTGGCATGCGAATTGATATGTCAAATCGCATGCCAATTCACACCAATGTGAACCAGGGCTTAATGACATTTTGTTTTGGGAAATATTACCAGTGATCCAGTCTCTTGTCAAAAACCATGGCATTACCTATCAAATTTGGCACAATCAATGAATGCTAAAATATTTCAAAAACACCTCAATATTTTATATTTTGCATACAATAAACATATGAAATATTTCCATAAAAAAGTTTCTAGGTAAGTTACAGTAATGCAGCACTTTTAAGAATACAGACACATTTAATGACATCTTGTGTTGGCATATTCTTATCAGTGATCCAGCCTCCTGTCATAAACCAAATTAAGCCAATAAATGAATGTTAAAATGTTTCAAAAACACCTCAACATTTTATATTTTGCATACAAGAAAGACATGAACTATTTCCATTAAAAAAGTGTTCAAGTAAACTACAGTAACACTACACATACAGTACATGTATGTATAAAGACACATTGTAATGCCATCTTGTGTTGGGTAATCTTACCAGTGATATAGCCTCCTGACCACTGAAACTATTCCTGAAACTATTCAGCAGGAGAAACTGGACTGTTTCATTTTCACTCTTTGTATACACACTTTATTACCTGAAAAAAATGTACATAGCACTGTGTTAAAATGATCGTGAATACGGTTTAATTGGAATAAAAGTCATCTTGTGCAAACATGACAAAATAAGACTTACAGTCCAAACCCAAGAAATTTTAAAGTTCCCCCTTGTAGTTGAGCTGCACCTAGACTGCAAGGGTTAACTGTTCATTTTGTCTAGGGGAGAGGTCAGAATTTTGTCTTCAGAAGTCAGAGTTAGGAACTACAGAAAACAGGGTGCCCTGGTTGGTTGCTGGCTGGTTGCTGTGATGCTTTGAAGCATAGCATGCGTGCCTTTCCTGGCTGGATTTGAGGGACCTCTGCTGTTTCCCCTAGCTGGATTGTTCGTACTCATTGGAAGGCGCACACTGACTCCCCGTAACAGAGGGTTGTGTGATCTGGTAAGGAGCTGTGTGTGGCGGTGTCACGGGTGATGGACTGCACGTTTGCTGTAATTTTATCAACATAAATGCCTGCCGCTGTGGACTTATACAACTTTTCCAATCTTTGGACTGTGCGCTGCGGCTTTTAGTTATATGCCATATATGGTTACACCTTGACCAGTCTGCTAGCTACATTGTATATCTGTTATTGTCTATCTTAAACTGACTCAAAGTGCAGGATTGTTGGATTTACATTTATGTGAACAAGCCTTCAAGGATTACCATTGGGAGAATCGATACCCACGGAGGTCTCGGGCGTTGATCCCAGAGATTTACAGTAGATGACATCTATAACACAAGCGTTCTTCTTGTTGGTTACTTACCAGTATCTGGTAAGCACATTTAGTTTGCGGTGGAGGATTTTCACTCAGTTGGATGGTTGGCACTAGTCACTTTTATATGAAGTTTACAAGTATTAGCCACCTTTATATAGTGTTTATAAGCACTTTATATTTGGACTTTTTGTTCAGTCTTGTATGTTTATAATTTGTAGCGCTGTACTTTATATTTATATGGCACGATAAGTGTTTGTGTGTACATACATGTCTATGCAGAACAGCAAAAAGTTCACGGAGTCCACTTGGAGCATTCAGGGTATTTTTCTGCTGATCTCAATGCACCAGATACAGCCCCTCAGAAGAGACTGAAGCATCTCTAGGCAAACAGATAAAAAGAACAGCAGTGTGCAATCTGAGTTTAGTATTTTAACAGATTTTTTATTGTGAAAATACAAATGGCAACTCACATTTAGAGTTGAGCAAACCCGAACTGTAAAGTTCGGGTCCGTACCAAACTTTGGGGTGTCCGTGACCCGGACCCGAACCCGGACATTTGAAAAAAAAGTTCGGGTTCGGGTATTTTATCCCACCTGTTGAATAGCTGCAGGGCAGCCAATGAACAAGCGTTTCACTGGTTTGCCCTTAGAAGCCATCACAGCCATGCCTACTAATGGCATGGCTGTGATTGGCCAGTGCATCATGTGACCCAGCCTCTGTATAAGCTGGAGTCACGTAATGCTGCATGTCAGATGTTCTCAGGCTAGTGTAGGGAGAGGATGTTGCCGGCGCTGTGAGGGACAGATTGTAAGCTCTAATGAGCAGGGCCCTCTGATTCTTCTTGTACTAAATTGTGATGTAACTGTACTGTCTGCCTTCATTTTTGTAAAGCGCTGCGCAAACTGCTGGCGCTATAGAAAATCCTGTATAATAATAACAATAATAATTGCAGATATAATAACATCTCATCCAGCATTACAGAACAATCTGATTCTGGACTAGGTAGAGATTACTACTATTACTGCTTTGAGGGACAGGTTCCAGATCTCATCCTGCATTACAGAACGATCTGATTCTGGACTAAGTAGAGATTACTACTACTACTACTGCTTTGAGGGACAGATTGCAGATCTCATCCTGCATTACAGAACGATCTGATTCTGGACTAGGTAGAGTTTACTACTCATGCTTTTAGGGACAGATTGCAGATCTAATAACATCTCATCCTGCATTACAGAAAGATCTGATACTGGACTAGGTAGAGTCTACTGCTTTGAGGGACAGATTATTGTTCTAAAATCATCTCCTAGTTCTATAGGGTCAGGTTCCTGCTGTTGCTGTAAGGGGCAGATTATTGTTCTAAAATCATCACCTACTGCAATAGGGTCAGGTTCCTGCTGTTGCTGTAAGGGACAGATTATTGTTCTATAATAATCTCCTAGTTCTATAGGGAGTGGTTCCTGCTGGTGCTGTAAGGGGCAGATTATTGTTCTAAAATCATCGCCTACTGCTATAGGGTCAGGTTCCTGCTGTTGCTGTAAGGGACAGATTATTGTTCTAAAATCATCGCCTACTGCTATAGGGTCAGTTTCCTTCTGTTGCTGTAAGGGACCAATTATTGTTCTAAAATCATCGCCTATTGCTATAGGGTCAGGTTCCTGATGTTGCTGTAAGGGACAGATTATTGTTCTAAAATCATCGCCTACTGCTATAAGGCCAGGTTCCTGCTGTTGCTGTAAGGGACAGATTATTGTTCTAAAATCATCGCCTACTGCTATAGGGTCTGGTTCCTGCTGTTGCTGTAAGGGACAGATTATTGTTCTAAAATCATCACCTATTGCTATAGGGTCAGGTTCCTGCTGTAGCTGTATGGGACAGATTATTGTTCTATAATCATCTACTAGTTCTATAGGGAGAGGTTCCTGCTGGTGCTGTAAGGGACAGATTATTGTTCTAAAATCGTCTCCTAGTTCTATAGGGAGAGGTTCCTGCTGGTGCTGTAAGGAGCAGATTATTGTACTAAAATCATTGACTACTGCTATAGGGTCAGGTTCCTGCTGTTGCTGTAAGGGACTGATTATTGTTGTAAAATCATCGCCTACTGCTATAGGGTCTGGTTCCTGCTGTTGCTGTAAGGGACAGATTATTGTTCTAAAATCATCACCTATTGCTATAGGGTCAGGTTCCTGCTGTTGCTGTATGGGACAGATTATTGTTCTATAATCTTCTACTAGTTCTATAGGGAGAGGTTCCTGCTGGTGCTGTAAGGGACAGATTATTGTTCTAAAATCGTCTCCTAGTTCTATAGGGAGAGGTTCCTGCTGCTCCTGTAAGGGACAGATTATTGTTCTAAAATCATCGCCTACTGCTATAGGGTCAGGCTCCTGCTGTTGCAGTAGGGACAGATTATTGTTCTAAAATCATTGCCTACTGCTATAGGGTCAGGTTCCTGCTGTTGCTGTAAGGGACGGATTATTGTTCTAAAATCATCGCCTACTGCTATAGGGTCAGGTTCCTGCTGTTGCTGTAAGGGACAGATTATTGTTCTATAATCATCTCCTAGTTCTATAGGGAGAGGTTCCTGCTGGTGCTGTAAGGGGCAGATTATTGTTCTAAAATCATCGCCTACTGCTATAGGGTCAGGTTGCTGTAAGGGATCGATTTATTGTTCTAAAATCATCGCCTACTGCTATAGGGTCAGGTTCCTGCTGTTGCTGTAAGGGACAGATTATTGTTCTATAATCATCTCCTAGTTCTATAGGGAGAGGTTCCTTCTGTTGCTGTAAGGGACAGATTATTGTTCTAAAATCATCGCCTACTCCTATAGGGTCAGGTTCCTGCTGTTGCTGTAAGGGACAGATTATTGTTCTATAATCATCTCCTAGTTCTATAGGGAGAGGTTCCTGCTGGTGCTGTAAGGGACAGATTATTGTTCTAAAATCACAGCCTACTGCTATAGGGTCAGGTTCCTGCTGTTGCTGTAAGGGACAGATTATTTTTCTATAATCATCTCCTAGTTCCATATGGAGAGGTTCTTGCTGGTGCTGTAAGGGACAGATTATTGTTCTAAAATCATCGCCTACTGCTATAGGGTCAGGTTCCTGCTGTTGCTGTAAGGGACAGATTATTGTTCTAAAATCATCACCTACACTGCCACGGTCACGGCCTAGTCAACCTCTAGGCTCCTACTCCACATCCACCCCCCCTTCCCATTTTTATTTTTTTTATTTCATTTTAAGTTATTTTCCCTATCCCCATTTTTTTGTAGGGCACTTGTCCTACTCTTACCCCATTTTACTTCCTTTTGCAGCCCTCTAGCACTTGCCAGGACTTTTTTACAGCCATTTTTGTGCCGAAAAGTTCGGGTCCCTATTGACTTCAATGGTTTTCGGGGTCCGGGGTAAAGTTCGGGTCATGTTCGGTACCGAACCCAAACTTTTTCGTGAAGTTTGGCCGGACCCGCCGAACCCGAACATCCAGGTGTCCGTTCAACTGTAGTTGTGACTCTTGTATGGTAGGCAGATGGATCCCCTCCAGGAAGGATAGAGCAACATCCTCCTCGATGGGGTCATGGCCATATAGGGCTGCATAGAATTGCTCAAGGGCCCTGTTCACCTCTTTAGGGGATGAGACCAACATGCCTTCATTGTTTCTGAGGGAGGCTATATGGGTGGGGATGTGTGGGCCTTTACAGAGGGCAGCTAGTAGTTTACCTGGCTTGTTGCCGAACTTGTGGTATTTTAAATCAGTCAGGGATTTATGCAGATTATCTTGTTCTTTGGCCCAGGTGTCAAACTCATGCTTCGCCTTCCGCCACTCCTCTCTATGGGTTTGAGTGTTGCTGCTTGAGAGACGTATTTGGGCGTCTCTAAGCAATTTACTGGCTCTGGTGTACCCCTGTTGGATACGTTTTTTAACATGGGATGCGTATGAAATAATTGTTCCCCTAAGGACTGCCTTCCCCATGTCCCAGAAGAGGTTGGGATTGTCCTGGAGATGTCATTCATTGTTCGCTTTAAGTCGTGATCGTGGGCAAGATATGCGGGGAAGCGCCAAATTCGAAAGTCTGCAAGTGGTGTGGGGTCAGCGACGTTTACTGAGACAGGGGTGTAATCTTAAATAGCCATGGCATGTATCTGGGGGTCCCATGTGTGGGTAAGGAGTCTAGGGTTGGTAAAAATACAGAAAATTCGGGATAGCGAATTGTGAGGAGAGGAGAAAAATGTGTAATCTTTGCCCACCGGGTTCGCCAATCTCCAGATTAGAATTGAGCACACACCTGGACGTTCGGGTTCTGCGGGTTCGGCTGATCTTTCCGGAAACGTTTGGATTCGGTACCGAACGTCATCCGAACTTTACCCCGGACCTCGAACCCCATTGAATTCAATTGGGACCTGAACTTTTCGGCACAAAAATGACTGTAAAAAAGTCCTGGAAAGTGCTAGAGGGCTGCAAAAGGAAGAAAAATGGGAGACGTGATGTTATTAGATCTGCAATCTGTCCCTTAAGATCGTTCTGTAATGCAGGATGAGAGATCGTTCTGTAATCAGATTGTTCCGTAATGCAGGATGAGAGATCGTTTTGTAATCAGATCTTTCTGTAATGCAGGATGAGATGTTATAGATCTACAATCTGTCCCTCAAAGCAGTAGTAGTAATCTCTACCTAGTTATCAATGCAATCTGTCACTCACAATCTGTCCATCACAATCTGCCCCTCACAGCACCAGCAGCATCCTCTCCCTACACTAACCTAAGAGCATGTGACATGCAGCACTGTGACTCCAGCCTCATATAGAGGCTGGGTCTCATGATGCACTGGCCAATCACAGCCATGCCAGGGAAAACCAGTGAAACGCTTGTTGATTGGCTGCCCTGCAGCTATTCAACATGCGTGATAAAATACCAGAACCCAGAACCCGAACCCGGACTTTTTCTCAAACGTTTGGGTCCGGGTTCGGAAAACACGGACACTTGTAAGTTCGGTAAAGACACGAACGTTATAGTCCGGGTTCCCTCAACTCTACTCCAGATGTCAATTAGGTGTAGGCTGTCTGCGAAATATCTTAAGTGGGTAGGTTGTGGTGAGGAGGTGGCATGTATGTGACTTGTCCTCTATAGGATCCATCTCCGCATTGAAGTCGCTTTCCAGAATGGACGGTAAATGAAGCAATGGGTCTAGATGTTCGGTGAGTTTCTGGAGGAATTCTTTGGACACGGTATTGGGCGCATAGACATTGGTGAGCGCCCATTCGCAGGAACGTTGACTGACAATGAGTGAGCATATTCTCCCTTGTGAGTCCCCGGTTTTAGGTAAAGTGTTCTAAACTATTTCCAGATGTGTGAAGAACAGGTGTATGGTTCCTCCTGGTATTAGGTAAAGTGTTGTAAACTATTTCCAGATGTGTGCAGAACAGATGCTCTGTGTGAAGAACAGATGTTCTGGTGCAGAACAGATGTTCTGTGTGAAGAACAGATGTTGACTTATTAGCGGCTATAATAAAAGTGACACAGACTAAACAGATGGGTGAAGAACAGATGTTCTGTTTGCACAACAGATGTGCACTTATTCACGGTTTCATTTAAAGTGACACACAGACTTTAAATACGTTTGCAGAACAGATGTGCACTTATTCACGGTTTCATTAAAAGTGACGGACCTAACAATAAAAACCAAAAATGAAATACAGGCGATGTTCGATCCGCCTCTAAATGCATGGAAGGCCCAGCAACTGACCCACTTCCTCGGAAGTATCATTAGAAAAGGGGTAACAATATGCAGTAATTCGCCTATGGAGGAGCTATGTATGACGGAAGGTAATATAAGCCATGGAGTGTCAGAGATCTATAAAATATTAATAGAGCTCAAAGAAGGCTATATACCCAAGTTTGTACAGAAGTGGGAAAGAGATCTGGGTTGTACCTTCTCCGAAGAGCAACGAGATTGTATCTTGTATTTTGCCCATTACTCTTCTGTAGCGACTAAATATCAGGAGCTGTCTTACAAAATTGTTACACGGTGGTATAGTGTCCCCTCCCTGTTAAAGATGGCCTTTCGTGATGAAGAGATTAAATGCTGGAGATGCGGGAAAGATGAGGGCTCTATATTGCATATTTTCTGGTCATGTCACAAGTTAGACAGGTTTTGGGAGGATGTACGCGAGATTATAAAACATTTGACCGAATATGATGTGGGAGAGGAACCGGCAGGGTACCTCCTACATCTTTCTACCCTTCCCAAACGTGATTATAGGAAATCAATACTGATTCAGTTGCTGAACGCAGCTAAAGCATGTATCCCAGCACTATGGAAACAAGAGTCCCCCCCCCAAAATCAGCCAGTGGCTCAGTAG
>BLSH010440458.1:993345-1030486 GCA_018402905.1 Glandirana rugosa
TCAGTCCCACCGACTAGGACCCGACCTCGTAGGGTTATCTATGTGGGGCAACACACAATAACGCCTTTGGTCGCTCCTTAGTCGTAGTGACCTCGTCTCACCGGTTGGATCGACGGTCCCCTCATTGAGGAGGTCGCTCCCACCCCTACTTCAGTCCGCTTTCCATTCCGTCTAACACCATGACCCCCTGAGTTAAGAATCTTTGTGTCTCTCCGGTTAGACAGTGTTTTTGGACTTCGTGGCTTGACATTTGACAAATGGTCCGCGAGGCCAAGCCCTGTAGTGCCTAACGACCCTCCCCGACCCCTTCTGGGCCGACAGTACCACGTACAACTAGGTCCCTGAAATCTTTTTTTAGGACACTCCACCTACCTCTAACTTTGTCATTGGTGCCAACATGCACCATGACAGCCGGGTCTTCCCCAGCCCCTCCCAGCAATCCGTGATGTCCCGAACCGGAGCGCCTGGTAAACAGTTTACAGTTCGGTGCTTCAGGTTTTTGTGACAGATTGGCCTCTCTGTGTTTCTAAGAATTGAGTCCCCCAGTACCACAATCTGCCTTACCTTTCGCCTGACTTCATCCCCACCCTCGCTGGAGGAGTTACTCCCCTGGCAGCTAGGTTGGCCACTCTGCTCCAGTGATGCTGATTCCTCGCTGGTTTCCGCAATAACACACAACGGGGTGTATCTATTGGGATGCTCCAGCCCAGGATCAGCCACCCTGACTCTCTCCCTTCTACCCTTCCTAACTGTCACCCATCTACTCTGTTCTGGTGCCTGCACCTCTATGTCTCCACCCGCCTCTGTGCTGGCCCCTGCTGGCACCTGCTGAGTACGATCCCAACTCTCCTTAAGTATGGAGAGTCGTCTCAGTGTTGACAGTTGCTTCCTTAGATTCAGGACCTGAGCTTCCAGGGAAACAACGCTCTTACATTTTGTACAGCAATATTCGCCCTCGATCTCATGATCAAGGAACGCATACATGCGACAAGATGCACACCGAATTGCTTCTCCACACCCGCCGGGCATCGTACCTATTGATTTAGTGAGGACTGGGAATTTTGCCCTATCCAATTACTTAACCGCTAGTTGCCTGCCTCTAATGCTCACAGTACTCAGGTACACAGCACTCGGGTACTCACGCCACTCTCGGGTACTCACACTGCAGTACTCAGGTACCCGACCGATACACAGGCGCTCACCTGATACTCGCTATGCACTAGTATTCACTATACTCCCAACACTCAGGTACTCCTTATGCACAGGTACTCCCGATGCTCAGGTACTCCTTATACACAGGTACTCCAAATACTCAGGTACTCCTTATACACAGGTACTCCCAATACTCAGGTAGTCACTATACCTAGTATGCACAGGTACTCCTAATACTCAGGTACTCCTTATACTCAGGTACACCCAATACTTAGGTACTCCCAATACTCAGGTACTCCTAATACCCAGGTACTCCCAATACTCAGGTACACCTAATACTCAGGTACTCCTTACACACAGGTACTCCTTATACACAGGTACTCCCCATACTCAGGTACTCCTTATACACAGGTACTCCTTATACACAGGTACTCCCGATACTCAAGTACTCCTTATACTCAGGTACTCCCAGTTACTCAGGCACTCCTTACACACAGGTACTCCTTATACACAGGTACTCCCAATACTCAGGTACTCCCAATACTCAAGTACTCCCAATACTCAGGTACACCTAATACTCAGGTACTCCTTATACACAGGTACTCCTTATACACAGGTACTCCCAATACACAGGTACTCCCGATACTCAAGTACTCCTTATACTCAGGTACTCCCAATACTCAGGCACTCCCAATACTAAGGTACTCCTTATACACAGGTACTCCCAATACTCAGGTACTCCTTATATACAGGTACTCCCGATACGCAAGTACTCCTTATACTCAGGTACTCCCAATACTCAGGCACACCCAATACTCAGGCACACCCAATACTCAGGTACACCCAATACTTAGGTACTCCCAATACTCAGGTACTCCCAATACTCAGGCACCCCCAATACTCAGGCACACCCAATACTCAGGCACACCCAATACTTAGGTACTCCCAATACTCGGGTACTCCCAATACTCAGGCACTCCCAATACTCAGACACTCCCAATACTCAGGTACATCCAATACTTAGGTACTCCCAATACTCAGGCACTCCCAATACTCAGGTCTCACAATACTCAGGTCTCACACAGTCAGTCCTTTATTAGCAGTTGTGTCTCCCTGCTTAGCCTCTGTACTCTGACCCTGCAGCTTGTCAGTCTCTGCCTTCAGCCTCCCCCCATTCCTGGCTCTGTCAGCCTGTCGGGTTGTAACACAGTGCGATCTGCACTCACCGCTGCCGCTCCGCTCCTCTCCTTCGGTCTTCCACCGCCCCCCTCCTCTGCCCTCTCTTTTTTTTTGGGCAGGGTTCCCTTTAAAATACATACCAGACCTGAAGAGTCTGTCACGGACTTTGGGAGGGAACCCTACGCAATTTTTTTTTTTTCAGAGCTGGGTTCCCCTTAAAATCCATACCAGACCTGAAGGGCCTGGTATGGACTGGGGGGGGGGGGGCAATGCAATGCTTTTTCAGTGATTTTATCTATAATATATCTATAATATATTACAGCCGCAAGTGGTTTTAAATGACAATTTTTCCTGTACAAATGTCATTTTGCTCTGGCATCACAGAGGTGTTTTTACAGGCAGACTAAGGGGACCCCCCAGGCACAATATTTAAAGGAATATTTCATTTTTATTGTTTCACTTTAAGCATTATTAAAATCACTGCTCCTGAAAAAACAATTATTTAAAAACTTTTTTTTGCATTGATACATGTCCCCTAGGACAGGACCCAGGTCCCCATACACTTTTTAGGGCAATAACTTGCATTTAAGCCTTTAAAATGAGCACTTTTGATTTTTCATGTTCGAGTCCCATTGATTTTAACGGCTTTCGCATGTTTGCACAAATTTTTTGCCTGTTCGCAAGTACTGGTGCGAGCCGAACCAGGGGGTGTTCGGCCCATCCATAGTCAGGAGTATGTTGGGGGTTTGCACTATTCAGAGAGCTTTACACTATAGGTGGTCATCTTTGAGTTCCTTAGCTTCCCGACCTCACAAGCAGAGTGGCAATTGGCATTAAGTGAGAGGAATAGCTAAACCCCTTAGCACTGGTAGCCAGTAACCAATTTTTACACCTATTTATTCCTCCTATGTGTATATGCTTTTGTAGAGTAATGAGAATTGCATTTCGACTAGCCCTAGACTGGTATTCTGGCTAGTCTGGCATTAGCCTATCAAGCTGGTGTATCTAGAATATTAACGGGCTACTGTGAGTTTTTGAGATCAGCTTTCTGTAACTTACTCCTGTTTAATAAAGCAACAATATTTACTGCAACCTGTTGTCACTAAGGTTGAATAAGGGTGCCAGGGCAGCTGCTATAAAAACGATATCTTCATTGTACAGTACAGGACACAATACTGATATTCATAGACCATGGGTTATATTTTGTTACCTTTTAGATGAAAGGATAAAGGCAAACATTTTTGCTAGGGCCAACAGTGTACCCATATAAGCCTGTCCATTCTGTTAGGCTCCAATTTTTGCTGTTCTCTCAAAAAGTGTTTTTCTTTTTTAAACCATTGAAGTTTTTTTTATCAGATTCTTCTTTCAACACTGCTTATTGCCTTGTGCTACCTAGCAGTTTCCAGATCAGTTAACCTTGGTGTGTACAGCGGGGAGTGTATCCAGACAACACTGTGTGGGCTGGCCTGTAGTGTTTGCTACGAGCACTAGATGCCACAGTAGGCGCCCACCTTGGCATGAAGTGGCACAATGTGCAACATGTGAAGTTAGCTGCAGGGTGCTATGCAGGTTCAGGGCCATTGTAAATTTTAATGGTTTTCAGACCCTGAAGACCCTTTCAGGGTTATGCCGATTGTGACGGATGAAGCCTGGACTTTGGTAGGTAAGACAGGGCATCCCTGTATATAGATTTTTTTTGCACACTATGCACTTTACTGGACAGATGTTTTGGGTGTTATTCACTTTTTTTGCTGTAACCCTGCCATTTTGTCTCTAGAGATTCTCAGCAAGAACTTTAAAAATGACTGTGTTTTCCCTCTTATCTGAACTTATCTCAGAAGGATGAGGTCATGCTTCCCAGATGACATATTCCCACCCGCCTGTTCTGCTGAGAACATATGCAGTACATTGCTGCTGTCACGTACCTGATGGAGTCTGACTTATGCAGTATGCAACCTCTTATGGCCCTGGTTCCAGAACCCCTGGTAGAGCAGACAGGGAGTGCTGGAGCACTGGGAAGCACGAGGGCTGGATTTGACACAGGTGATGGTAAGATGTCACCCAGTAGTCTGTGCTAGACTGAAGAGTAGTGATGCAGGCCGGATCAATAACATGCGGGCAAAGCAGTACAGGAGGAGCAGGCAATTGGATGGTGAAGGCAGGGTCATTAACAGGCAGGCAGGTTGAGGTACACAGGGATCAGACAGGAGAGTGGTTGTAGGCAAGCCGGGGGGTCAGTGCAGGCAGAGTTCAAGCAGATGCGGGTTCAGGCCGGGTCACAGGTAACAGGAAGCTCGGAACAGATCACACAGAATCGCTGTAGTAATGCTGTAGAATGGACAGCACCAATTGCAAGGCGCTGCCAGCTTAAATGGCCGTCTGGGGACCATACCGGTGCATGTGCGCTGACGCGCACATGCGCGCAAATGCTGCGTGCGCCCACTCATGAGTCTCCTGGCCCGAATTTCAGAGGCAGAAGTGGTCTCCTGACAGCGGCATTCCATCTTTTATAGATTCACAGTTGCAGGAACTCAGTCAGTGTCTGGGTTGTATCAGTTCATTCTCTGGACACGCAAAACGTAATCCATTCTGCAAATCTAAACCATGAACACCCCAGTGGGCATCCCCTTACTGGCACTGGTAGATCACAGGTGCAAGGGAGCTGTGATAAAAGAGACAAATAGCATGCTTCCACAGGATACACAGAACACCACTCAGGATGATAGCAGTTCCCTGGAAGAATGTCCTATTACGATAGTACTCCTATTATATGATTCTGGCCCCCTTTCAGGCATGCACCATGCGGCCTGTCTGACAAAAGCATATTTCTCTGTCATTATGTCTAAATTCTTAGAAAAACTTTCAGCACTTCTAGAATCTTTCTTTTAGGGGTGCTAAGCTTTTTGTGCCCCCTTGATGAGTTGACTTCTGTGAGAACCATGACCCCTGGACAGTCAGGAAGTTGTAAACTCTGTCCCAGCCTGTAAGACTCACATCTATCCTGTGAAGGAATGATTTTCCCAATTCCAGGGCAGTATGTCCCCTGATGCAAGAAATGTCCCTAGTCTGAGGGACCACTGACGAGTTACGGACCAGTTGCGGCCCGTATCCATATGCCCAGCCCCTAATCTACACGCAGGGCGCCGGATGCATGCATTTCAATGGGTATTTTTTTTTATTTGAAGCACATGATTAGAGCCTGAGGTCCCGGCGGCAGTGCAAGTGAGGAGGAGGGGCGCTGTTGGCGGCGGTGTGAGTGAGGGGGGCAGGTTTGCCCCCCCCAAAATATTGAGCACCAGCCACCACTGCTACTGACAGTAGACTTCATCTGGGTACTAAGGACAACATCTGGGAGACATGACACATTTACCTCATCCTTCTAAGGTTAAGTCCAGATAAGAGGGAAGAAACAGTATATTTTTTCAACCTAAAAATCATCATAGAGGACACCCTACTTCCTGCTCCACTATTGTTAGGTGGATCAGACAACTCATCTCCAGGGACTAAGCCCTTAAAGAAAAGGTTCTTGCTTTTCTAATCAGAGCTCCTTCTCTCAGGGCTGTTAGTATCTTCAGAGTTTTTTAGCATTAAGCAACTGTATCCTAGATTTGCAAGGCCTCCTCCTGGTTCTCTATTCACACATTCTTCAATTTCTATCAGGTGGATGTTTAGGCCTCAGCTGATGTGAGTTTTAACCGCAAGGTGCGTTAAACTATTATCTGAGTTTTTTTGTTCCCTTGTATTTCTTGTAGGCCTATTGACAGTTCCAGGTTTCGATGATGTTGCCCATTCCTCAATTTTATTTCTTGGATACTTCCTATAGTCTCTGAATACCAGTCCGGTGTCTGATATTAGGAATTTGACTTACCTGTAAATGCCTTATCTTGGGGTACAGTATGGGACACTAATTCCTCCTCCCTTTGTTTTGATCACTCCTTATTGCTTGTTAAAAACCTGGAGCCATATGGAATAGGCAGGGTTATAGGTTTACGCTCTATTGGTAGCCCTAGCAAAAGTTTTTGCCAAAGTCCAATAAACTGAAGATAGCAGCATATAACCCATGGTCTATGAATACCAGTCCTCTGACCTGTACTCTCAAGTAAGGAATTAAGTTAAGACAAAATTACTATGGTTAACATATGGTTACCAAAAGTCTTACATATTAAAGTGAGGGCCAGTGTCTTATGTATGAGAGTTTTTTTTTTTTTTTTTTGTTTTAAATATACCTGTTTGACCCCTATTTAGACCTACCTGTATATTAATAGCTTAAATTATTTAATGCAAATGGTTGTGTTAAAAAATCTTCAAATAAGGCATATTTATAGAAAAGCACCAGTTGCCCAGAAGGAACCTTTTTTATGATATGGATCACAGTAGTGCCTTTAGTATACAATGGTAGGCTTGCATTCCTATTACCATTAATTCAGCTCACAAAATGGCACCTTCTGTTGTGGAAATGACAGGTACACTGATGCATGTATAATAGCTGAAATGGTTATACTTTACAATTTTATATACTATATTCAAGCTTTATATTTTTATGTTTTTCCATGTGAAAAAGATTATAGGCAAGATGGACTGCTTTAAACTAATGCTCACTTAAACACTTGAACATTCAATAATAATTTGTCAGTTTTATTTTTTACTTGGAGCAAATTTGACCCTCTGCATGAAATCAGTTAATCTTAGTAGGAGTTGAACTGACTCACAGGTACAAATCATTGCTATATTTCACTCACTGACAAGTCATGTACTTCAGAACCATTAGCATAACCTAGTCCCTGCCAGACACCGGAGAAGCTTGGAAATAGAGCATATCATTAAAAGATGCAGAGTACTTATCAAAAATTAATTTAGTTGGACTATATGCAGCATTGCACTGTGCATTTTTAATAAATGTTGTCCTTATCAGAGGTCTGTGGACTTTATTTTTCCAGGAACAAAATAGAAAAAAAAAAAACTCATGCACTGTATATGCCTTTTTAAATATAAAAAGGCATTCTCGTGGCTCATAGATTAAAAATCCTATTTAACAATACATTGTTACAATAACATGAGCCAATACATTGCATGCTTAAAGCATGAGGAATAAATGCTGTGTTTAGAAATCGCAAAAAATAGTTTGTCGCCGTATAATTCAGCAGGTTTAGCTGTGTGGAAGACAGCACAGTGTGAGTGAGAGTGAGTGATTTTGTCACCACTGCTATATCCAGCAGTGCACAGTACAGATGTGACATCAAAGAATGGAGCAATGCAGCTGGTGCTCTTTGAGAAGCTCTGCAAGGAGCTCCAATACTGACATGCAAGTCAAAGTCACATGTAAATAGCCTACTGTGTATTCATAGTCATTTATGGACATTTGGAAAAGAGCGGAAAGTCTCATGTATGTTTTTAATTCGCTAACATATTTTTCAGTCTATTAAATGCACAAAATAATTGCCAGTTGTGTACTGGATTATTTCAATATATCTAGACAGTTTAATCCTGCCATATTATTTAGTTAATTCCCGTATATAGCAGAAAAAGACTCATGTAAGGTAAAACTATGGGAGAAAGCAAAAATGACATATACTGTATGATGCAGTCTGTTGAAATCATAATAAAATGCAGTCCATAGTTTTTCTGAATCTGCCCTGTAACATACCTGTTCATCTTAAAATGGTAGTAAACCGTGGCTGTTTAAAAAAAATAACAAATACCTGTAAGGCAATTGCATAATGTGCTAGTATGCATTGCATATAATTAAAAATGCTTACCTTGGAGCGAAGCCCTCCAGCGCTGTGCTGTTACAGCTGAGAAGGCTGACATCTTCCCTTGGTCTTTCTTCCGGGTTTGTGTGCATTGGCCATAGCCAGGTATGCGATTGGCCATAGCTGTGATGACATCACTCCCACGCATGGTTCCAGCACAAAGCTCTGAAGGTCCAGCAAAGTATACCAGACTTTCAGAGAGCATGCACCAGTGACGTAACTGGCTGTATCCAGGGTGAATATCTCTTAAACTGTGCACATTTAGGAGATATTGATTTTGCCTACAGGTAAGCCTATAATAAGGCTAAAAGTCACCAACGGGCTTTACTACCGCTTTAACAGTAGATCTGCACCCTTTAACCACTTAAAATGGAGAGGATTTTTCTTTTTCAGATTCATACTTCCCTACGTGGATGTAGCATCATTGCGATGCTGCATCTGTCCCCTGGCGCCTCGGCACTAAGAACCGAGCAATCGAACACCGCCGATCGCTCGGTTTTCAGAGATCCATGAGCAGACTGTCAGTCACAGCTCTCTGCTCTGCTCCCTCTTCACTCATTGGAGTGTCGAGCTGTGGAGGGGCGGAACGGCCAGCTCAGTCCAGGCAGCTGGTGGATCCAGAATTTATTGTCGCCATGACGCGGTGCCTGGACTGACATCCGTGATGTCAGCAAACAAAACAAACTGCACTCCTGTGATCCATAGGAGAAATACAGCCAAACAAGCTTTGGCTATACTTCTCCTTTAAGCTCACTGTACCCAAATTTAATTTTTTAATTTATTTCACACAAATAGAGATTTGGCCAAAATGTATTCTGCTACATGTCTTTGGTAAAAAAAATCCCAATAAGTGTATATTGATCGCTTTGCGTGAAAAGTTTTATAGCATCTACAAATTATGGTGTATATACTGGATTTTTTTATATTCAATTTTTTTATACTAGTAATGGCGATGATCAGTGACTTAAAGTGTGATGGGGATAGTGCAGGAGACAATCTGACACTAACTGACAGTGGATGGGAACTGACTAACTCACACTGACATCACCAGTGATGCAATACAGCGATCAGTGTTAATACTATACACTTCCACTATACCAATGTCACTGGCTGGGAAGGGGCTAACATCTAGGGTTAGTCAAAGGGTTAACTGTGTACCTAACAATTTGCAATGTATGTAAAATCTGCTGCTTTTACTAATGGACGTGACAGCCACAGCACTGCTCAGTGTATTGTTAGTAATCACAGAGCTCTGTACTGTGATTTGCTAAGCCGATCAGCAGGTCTCAGCCATAAATCATAGCCCGGGACCTGCTGACCGACTTGAGCTGTACTGAATCACAGCACAGACGGGGCTACCCGGAAATGGAGGATCACATACATGTACATGATCCCACACAGCGGGGCTGCCTTGCCGCAGTAAAAAGGTGGTGGGCGGTCCATTAGTAGTTAATAGGGTGACAGCGTCATACGACGGCGGCTGCGAGATCGCGCTCACTGTGTTCGGGGAGGGCCAGGGAGCAGGTGCCGTGGACTTGATGCCCCCCCCCCCGCACTGAAAGAACGGAGGTCCGTGTAAGTAAACACAGACCTCCGTTCTGTGAGAGGGGGAAGGGCTGTGATCACAGCCTTCCTCTACATGGAAGCTGTGATCACTTCCCTTCCCCAGCTAGGGCAGCCCAAACAGTTAGAACACGCCCAGGGAACACAGTTAACCCTTAGAGCGCCCCCTGCAGGTTAACCCCTTCACTGCCAGTGGCATTTACACAGTAATCAGTGCATTTTTATAGCACTGATCGCTGTACAAATGCCAATGGTCCCAAAAAAGTGCCAAAATGATCCAACATGTCTGCCCCAATATCACAGTACCAGTAAAAATCGCAGATCGCCGCCATTACTAGTAAAAAATAAAAACCCCAAAAATGAATTCTCATCATCCGTAAATGCGACCACTTTTGCGCAAACCAATCAATAAACGCTGATTGCGATTTTTTTTATCGCAAATATGAGGGTTTTTTTGCAAAATTGTCGCTCTTCTTTTGTTTATAGCGGCGATCAGAAAAGACACAGCGATGATCAAATACCACCAAAAGAAAGCTCTATTTGTGGGAAAAAAAGGATGCAAATTTCGTTTGGGTACAACGTTGCACGACCGCGCAATTGTCAGTTAAAGCGACGCAGCGCCGAATCGCAAAAAGGGCTCTGGTCCTAAAGTGTGAAATCCTTCCAGGGCTGAAGTGGTTAATGCTATATTGGTACATAGGGGAGCTGGAATTTAGAAAAAGAAAAAAGGTGAATGAAGGTGAACTTAGCCTTTAAAGCCTAACTTCAGTTTACATTTCATTTGGTCCAGGTTGGTCTAAACAAACTATTCCCTTCACTATTACAAGCACCCGCTGTTAGCGCTGTATAAACACAGTATAATATCAGCTACATATAGTATACAGCACTGTGTTCCAGCAACTGTATGGGGACTTCCCACCTCATTCCCAGAACAAAATCTAATTGGGATGAATGCTACTCAGCCATTTACAGGAAGCCTTGTATTTTATGAATGAATACAAAGCTTCCTCTGAATTGCTGAGGTAGAAATTGTGAAGTCTTCACCTACCTCTTCGACAAGCCTTGTGTATTAATTGTTGTACTAATTCATAAAATGCAAAGCTTCCTGTGAATGGCTGAACAACGCTCAGCCCGACTCAAGTTTGTTTTCTGGGGATTTTACTGCCCTCTCCCCCCATCCTGGCACCATGGGGTGGCTGCTTAAGCCACCTTATAGAAGCGTCGGCCCTAGATGTTACATATAGTTTATACAGCATTGGCAAGGGGTGCATGTATTCATAAAGGAAATAGTTAATTTAGATCAGTTTGGTCCAAAGAACTATTTAAAGTTGAATCAAACCTAGAGTTAGGCTTTAACCATTTCATTTTTCATATACATGGTGAAATCCTAATTTCCTTTGCTAGAAAATTACTTAGAACCCCCAAACATTATACATTTTCTGAAAGCGGAGGCTGTGGAGATTGAATGTCACACAATATTTGCGCTGCTGTTTATCAAATGAAAATTTGCAGGAAAAATACACCTAAATTAATTTTAGTGCACACAAACACAATACAGTACCCATTTTTTGGTAAAATATAGAATATGATGTTGCATTGAGTAAATAGACATCAAACCTGTCACCGCGGTAAACTATGGTATCTAAAATTGTCCATAGGCGATGCTTTGAAAGTTTAGCATTAAACCTGAGTTATAGCAATAGAAAGATATGGAAGAGGAAGAGAGAGCAGTGCCATTGAAGTAAAGAAATCAGGTATGTTTATTACAATGTAAAGAATAAAACTCACACTGTTGGCCACCCACCAACACACTGCACCACATCCTGCCCCAGAGCGGATGAACTTTTAAACTGAAACGTGCGCTGATGATCTACCACATTGTGAGTTTTATTGTTTACATTGTGATAAATGTACCTGATTGCTGCACTTAGATGGTGCTGCTCTCTCTTCCTCTTCCATATCCCTGCAGAGTTCCTTCTAGCTCTTATTAGAGCCAGCAGCCACCCAGCTTCAGCATCTACACCACCAGGGACTATCATATTATTCTGTGGACTTTACCTAACAGACTTACTGAACTAGCCTGTGCCCTTTTCACCCAGCGTTCAGTGCGCCAATTAGTGTTTGCCTTTATATAGCACTAGAAATATTGCTCTCACTCCAATGTTTGTGGCGATACCGCACATGTTTGGTACAATCACTATTTTCATATGCATGCCGCACCTACATGTGCTTGTGTGAGCAAGCATGGGGGGGACAGGGGTGCTTTTAATTTTAATTGTTTTATTGTTTTTTTCCTTTTAACTTTATTGCTTTCACAAGGGGTGAACATGCCCCTTCAGATATCTTTGAGCAGTGACAGGTACTCCTTTATTGAAACATCAGGGATCTATTAGACTCCCAATGTCTCCCTTGCCCTACAAAACAGGGGGTCATATGCCTTCCTGCTTGGTACAGCCAGGGAATAACAGCGTTGAAACTGGGAGTCACAAAAATCCTTGTTGCTTTGGGCTTCATTGATCACAGAGCGTAACAGGGAACAATGTTCCTCCATCTCCTCTGTGGGCAGCTGACCTGATCGCTTACAGTGGTCCTAGGCTTCCTGTTGGATGGAGATAGCAAACGGTTATTGTGACTGACATGATTAAAAATAACTTTCACAGAGTGGGAAAATGACATATGAAACCTAATTGGATGTTTTGCTCAGCAGCCCAACTCGTCTTTTGCTCCATATGAAATAATACTTTTTTGAAGGGGCTGTAAGGCTGTGGCGATAGATTGGATTTATTTTCCTTAAGGCTAATTTTCAAGTTGAGCAGACATTTGTCATAAAAAAGCTCAATCCACATAAGGTGCAGACAGTTTAGCAGAGTAAGCTTGAAACGCCAGCATGTGTT
The DNA here is from genome assembly GCA_018402905.1 of Glandirana rugosa. NCBI lineage: Eukaryota > Metazoa > Chordata > Amphibia > Anura > Ranidae > Glandirana > Glandirana rugosa. The sequence continues at coordinate 1,005,884 of BLSH010440458.1, forward strand.
ATAACTTACAAAATAATAATAGCACAGACATAATATGGAGATATTTAGTTTCCTCTGATAGTTTGTAACGATTCAAGACTAGACACCCCTATTTGAGATCATATGGGGAACCACTGGTAACACTTCTTCCTCCTAGAGAAAATAGGTATTGGAATATAATAAATATATTCTACACAAGCATATTTGCCTAATATTTTCTCTTTTAATACTTACATAAGGATTACATACAAAATAAATAAATAAAAACATGGGTAGCATGCTCACCCCCAAAGGCCTTCTGCCCTGTGTTCTAAAATATTGTTCATGTTTATAAAGAACAATAGTGTCATAAAGGAAAGGAGACTGTTAAAAATAACAACATTTTTTTTATAAATAGACCCTTAGATTGCTTTCTATATTCTTAAAACTGACTGCCCTAGATTTCTCAGAATTGTCTTTACAACAAGCTAGCAGGCCATATACTTTATGTGCATGCTTCTGACACATTAAAATGTTATCTAATCCCCAAAACAAAAAATTAAAGCAGTATTAAACCCAAAAGCAAGCATTTATTAACTACTTGCCGACCGCCATATAGCAGATTTACTGCTACAGGAAGGCTGCTCTGTGCAGAATCAGTTATATACAGTATATGTGATTCTGCACTCCCTGGTAGGGGGCGCACACGTGCTGCTTCTGCTGTAATTAATCATAGCAGATGCCAATCAGTGGGTGCCAGCCAATGGATGACCTCTGTCACCTGCTGATCGGCGAGGACACACACTGGACATAGCCCTGCAAACAGGGCAGAGCTCCATCCTGTTAGCGGGGATGTGCTGGATTTTGTCAGGGAATAAATTTCAGCACATCCCTTAATAAAAGCACCTGAAAGTAAACACATAAACACTGGTTACGCACACAGATAATCATTTGATCACTCTAGATGTTTAACTCCTTCCCAGCCATGGTCATTAGTACACTGACAGTGCATATTTTTAGCATTGATCACTGTATCAGCGTCACTGGTTCCCACGAAGTGTCAGATTGTGTGCTGCAATATTGCAGTCCCACTATAAGTCCCTGATTGCCGCTATTACTAGCATAAAAAAGAAATTCCAGTATATATAGCATAGTTTGTAAACATTATAACTTTTGTGCAAACCAATCAATATAGGGTTATTGGGATTTTGTTTACCAAAAATATAGAGCAGAATACATATTGACCTAAATTGATGAAGAAATTTGATTTTTTAAAAAACATTTTTGGATATGTTTTATAGCAGAAAGTAAAAAATCTTGTTTCTTTTTTCAAAATTGTTGACCTTTTTTTGTTTATAGTGCAAAAAATAAAAAACCCAGTGGTGATAAAATGCCACATAAAAAAACTCTATTTGTGTGAAAAAGTAACATACATTTAATTTGGTTACAGCTTTGCATGACCGTGTAATTGTCAGTTAGAGTACCGCAGTGCTGTACAAAAAAAATGGTCTGGTCATGAAAGGGGATAAATCATCCGGAGATCACGTGGTCATATTGCAGCTTACTAATTCTTAGATGTGATGGCTGCATTCATTTTCTTTTTTAGGCTTTGTTTCCTTTATTTTCTCTTGGGGTTCTGGCCAGTAAATCAAGCTGCCTTTCAGATGTAGCATGTTTACTGTAACTGCTTGTAAGTGCTAGCTGGAGTGTGGTTTCAATTTATTAGTGTATATAAACCTGCTAGTGCATCGAACACTCCCCTCCCCCCAGACTGACAATGTTGCTGCCTAAAGTTGCCCCCGTGCTCCTCCATCCAGAGTTAGGCCGCTCTAATACGGAAGGTGTGTCACTGGCCAAATCACCAAGTATAAACATAGACTAATAATTCTAAATAAAGAAAATGAATGCAGCCATCACATCCAATGATTGGTAAGCTGCAATATATTACATTTTTGGTTGAAGGTTTAAGTCCGCTTAATATGATACTTAGAAAAACTGGTGGCTGCATGTATTTCCTTTTTTCATACTTTTTTCTTTTTTTTACCTGGTCATTCTGCCAGTAACACACTTCCTGTCCTAGGGTGGCAATGCTCACTCACTCCAATTTTTTTTTTGGTAAAAAAATATAAAATAGGGATAGATAGATAGATAGATAGATAGATAGATAGATAGATAGATAGATAGATAAGATAATATATTGCTGCTATGTAAGTCATTTTGTAGTTAAATAGTAACAGAAATAATTTTCTCCTTCCAGCCATGACACTCAAAAACTGCCAAATAATATCATGTATGTATTCTCAGTTTGTTCATGGGACTCAGAGTTTCCATCCCCCTGTGCTTGTTATTGGCTTGATCTTTTTTCCCGGAAGTCTATGCAGTGCTTATGGTCAAACTATAGTCATTTGAGAGAGTTCTGCACTAGAGCCTTCATTGCAGAGAGTGAAGTGACAAGAGCCCCAGGGTGCAAAATTATAACTGATACCATGAGTATAATATGCATATCCTACCACTTTGCAATCGCTTTAAGCAACTGCACAAATATGGCATCTAATTATAGCATAAAACCAGGCAAGCATGTATAAGCCAAGCATATTAGAGGACAAGAGTGCAGCTCCTCCCCTAATACTTTCTTTCATGCTAGATTTTCAAACACCAAGTGACAATGAACTTTTTCATTTTTAAGTATGCAAAGTGTGGGCAAGAGGTTTTCTTGGTAACATACTTTTAACTAGTGCTAAGTAAAATAAATATTTTAATGGGACCTTTATTACAGTGTGAACCCTACTATAATATGACAGGTCCACCATAAAAAATAAACTTTCAGAAACAGATCAAGTATAAGATAGTTTTATCAGTATACATTGACATGAGGTCAATATGAATTTAAATCTTGTCTCTTCTTTTTATAATGGTGGCATTCAGTGTATAGCATTATGTAAAAAGGCATGGATAAATGTATTTCCCATATTTCCTATTGAAGCATAAAAATGTTGCATGATGCACCAAACAGCTGGATAAGTGCATTTAATGGAATGTTTAAAAATGTTTTTTTAATATGTATATGACATTTTGATGGTGTTGATGAGGTTTTTATTTACCATTAAAATTATTTATAATGTGATTTTTATGCATTTATTAAGCTGGATTAATGTACTTAGATACCAATATGTTGACATGAGGTAAAGGTCATTCTATGCCTTTGCATGCAAAAATCAATTTATTCAAAATGTATGTGGTTTAATATGGAAAATCGAACTCAAATGGTGTGGAGCAATTTTCCAGTAAGTCTATGCCAGTCAGGAAATTTAGCTTAGGGTATAGCAGCCCACGTTTATTAAAGACAAAAGGAAAGTTCAATTAAAAAAATACATAATTGGGTTTATCAGTGTTGCATTAGTCCACCAGAATTATTCAGCCTGCTGGCTAACAAAAAGGGATTTTATTAAAACTTACCGTAAAATCCTTTTCTCCGAGTTCACTGACAGACGCAGCTCTTCATTGACTTTGTGGGTTTTATGTTCGTCCCACTAGGAGTTAACTAGGCAGGGAAAAGAATCAGCTGGCCCCTCCCCTGGGGGCCGTCTTCTCTTCCTACATCAAACCCCCTCACAGTATAGCTCTTCAGTTCGTACACAAGCCGTATAGAAACAGAGCCCAGAGGGGTGGGTGCTGCGTCTGTCAGTGAACTCGGAGAAAAGGATTTTACGGTAAGTTTTAATAAAATCCCTTTTTCTCCTTACGTTCACTGACAGACGCAGCTCTTCATTGACTTTGTGGGGACGTCCCCAAGCTGTGTCAAAAAGAGGGGTGGGTAAACGCTAACAACTGTACCCAACTGAACCTCTGAGAAGGCGCCAGTGGCGCCTACACTGCCGCCTGCAAAACTTTGTGGCCAAAAGCAGCATCCGAAGATGCAAACACATCAACTTTGTAAAACTTAGTGAAAGTGTGAACCGAGGCCCACGTGGCCGCTTTGCACACCTGTGACACCGAGGCCTGGTGTCTGAAGGCCCAGGAAGTACTAACCGCCGGGTAGAACGAGCCGTGACCGGAAAAGGGGGAACCTTGCCCCGAACAGAATACGCATGAATCACGGTTTTTCTAATCCAATGAGAAATCGTAGCCGAAGAGGACGCCAATCCTTTGCGCGGGCCCTCTGGCAGAACAAACAAGGCATCAGCTTTTCGAAAAGGAGCTGTAGCAGCCAAGTACACCCGTAAGGCCCTCACTACATCCAAGGCATGCAACTCAAACTCCTTTGGGTGCGCTGGACAAGGGCACAACGAAGGTAGAACAATATCTTCATTGATATGAAAAGAAGAGACTACCTTTGGAAGAAAAGAAGGAAGGGGTCGCAAGACCGCCTTATCCTTATGCATCACCAAATAAGGGGACGTGCACGATAGGGCAGCCAATTCCGACATTCGTCTGGCAGAAGTGATGGCAACTAAGAAGGCCACCTTAGTTGTAAGGGGATCTCCCTGATTTTTTCATAAGGTGGTTTTTGAAGAACAGAAAGCACCAGATTCAGATCCCACGGGGCCATCGGGGATCTCACCCGAGGCGCCACATGTCGCACACCTTGTACAAAGGTACGAATCAGAGAGTGCGAAGCCAAAGGTCTCTGAAAAAGTATGGCTAAGGCCGAGATCTGGCCCTTGAGAGTACTCAAGGCCAAATGCTTATTCAGGCCCTGCTGTAAAAAGGTCAGGACCCTGGACACGACAAACGAGCGAGGATTATAACCCTCCGCCTCGCACCAAGCAATGTAAGCCTTCCAGGTGCGATGATAAATCTTGCGAGAAGTGCACTTGCGAGCTTTCAACAGAGTAGGGATCACGGAGTCGGTCACTCCCCTATCCCTCAGGACCTGGGACTCAATAGCCAAGCCGTCAAAGCCAGCGAGGGTAAAGCAGGGTGCAATATGGGTCCTTGAGACAGGAGATCGTCTCGCATCGGAAGCCGCCAAGGGGCGTCTGCCACCATTTGCACCACATCGGCGTACCAGGTGCGCCGGGGCCAATCTGGGGTCACCAGAATGGTTGGTATTCCCTCCATCATTATTCTGCGCACCAATCTCGGGAGCAGACGTATCGGAGGGAAGGCGTACAGGAGACGATAATGGCTCCAGGGGGCCACCAAGGGGCGTCTGCCACCATTTGCACCACGTCGGCGTACCAGGTGCGCCGGGGCCAATCTGGGGCCACCAGAATGGTTGGTATTCCCTCCATCATTATTCTGCGCACCAATCTTGGGAGCAGACGTATCGGAGGGAAGGCGTACAGGAGACGATAATGGCTCCAGGGGGCCACCAGAGCGTCCGTGGCCACTGCCAACGGATCCTTTGTTCTGGACACAAAGGCTCTCACTTTGTGATTGAACCGGGAAGCCATGAGATCCACATCCGGAGTCCCCCATCTGCGGCAAAGCAGATTGAACACCTCCGGGTGGAGGGACCATTCCCCCTGGTCCAGCTTCTGGCGACTGAGGAAGTCCGCCTGCCAGTTCTCCACACCTGGAATGTAAATCGCTGAGATCGCCGGAACGTGAAGTTCCGCCCAACGCAGTATCAGAGCTGCCCTGCAGCCGCCGCTGGGCTCTTTGTGCCACCCTGATGATTTACATACGCCACAGCCGTGGCATTGTCTGATTGAATTCGGATCGGACGGCCTTGCAATCTCTTTGTCCAATGAAAAAGACACAGCCTGATTGCTCTCAGCTCCAGCACGTTGATGGGCAGGTAAGCCTCCTGGGTCGACCAACGACCCTGGGCTGATAGCTGCCCCAGGACTCCACCCCAGCCCGTCAGGCTGGCGTCCGTGGTGATTATCATCCACTGAAGAGGCAGGAACGACTTCCCCTGAGTGAGGGACGAGTCCCGAAGCCACCAGGTCAGAGGCGCCCTGGTCTGGGGGCCCAGCCGGATCGGAAGATCCAACGACCAGTGGGACTTGTCCCACTGAGCCAGAATTGCTCGTTGAAGAAAACGCGTGTGACTCTGGGCAAAAGGTATCGCCTCGAACGACGAGACCATGAGCCCCAGCACCCTCATACAGAACCGCAATGAAGACCGACGGTGCGACAAGAGGGTGCGCACAGCCGACTGTAATCCCTGCAGTCTTTTCGGAGGGAGAAACACCTTCGCCTGTTCTGTGTCCAGAATGAGACCCAGACACTCCAGATGGCGGGAAGGAGACACCGATGACTTCTTCAGGTTAAGTAACCAGCCGAACTCCAGCAGTGAAGCCATTGTGATGTTCACATTCTCCTCCAGGGCAGAGGCAGAGTCCGCTCGCAGGAGCAGATCGTCCAGGTATGCCACTATCGCAATTCCCCTCTGGCGCAGCAATGCCAACACCGGGGCCAGCAACTTTGTGAAGACCCGGGGTGCGGAGGTCAGGCCGAAGGGGAGCGCTACAAATTGAAAATGGCGATCCCCAACTGCGAACCGCAGGAAGCGCTGATGTCGCGGGTGGATGGGTACATGGAGGTACGCATCCTTTATGTCCAACGATGCCAAGAATTCCCCCTGGTGAAGAGCGGCCACAACTGACCGAACAGACTCCATCCGGAACTTTCGCGCCCTGAAGTACTTGTTTAGGGCCTTCAGGTCCAGGATGGGCCGAAATCCGTCCCCTTTTTTGGGCACCACAAAAAGATTTGAGTGAAAACCTCGAAACCTCTCTCCTGGGGGAACTGGTATAATCACCCCTTGGTCTGAAAGGGCCTGTACCGCCCTGGAAAGGGCCTTCCTGCGCTCCTGCGGGAGACTTAAATTTGATGGGAAGAACCTGTCTGGGGGTAGAGTGACGAACTCTATCCTGTACCCGGTGGACACCACCTCCCGGACCCAGTGGTCGGAAATGTGAGCCAGCCACCGATCTGCGAACCCCAGAAGACGTCCCCCCACCCGACACTCGGGTGGGGGCAACCCATCAGGCTGAGGAAGACTTGTCTTCCGTCTTTTCTGTTTTGAGCTGCCACTGCCGTCTTCCGGCCCCTGCAGCGACCTTACTGGAACGGGTCCCTTTGCTTGCAGCGCCGGAGGCACGAAAAAGCTTCTTCTGACCCGACGTAGAAGGCTCCTGTCTACGGCGAAACTCACGCCTGCGTGGCTCCGGAAGGAAGGTACTCTTACCCCCCGTGAAATCCTTGATGATTTCATCAAGACGCGAGCCAAATAGGCGCCCACCCTGAAAAGGAAAGGTCAGCCAAACCTCTTTTGGAAGCGTGGTCACCCGACCAGGAACGCAGCCAAAGAATTCTACGAAGTCTGACGGCCGAGATCGATATTCTGGACAACAAGGGCAGAACATCCACGGCCGCGTCAGAGGTAATTAATCCCTTGGAGTAAAAACTCAGCCTTCTGCGGTGCCTCCATCAGGCGACCGCCTACCAGGTCCTTCCTAAGTTCCTCCATGCATTCAGAGAGATGCTGTGCTGCCATGGCCGCAGCCAAAGCCGGTCACACAGCAGAGCCTGCGTTCAAGAACAGGGACTTCAAAAGTGCCTCTGTCTTTCTATCAGCGGGATCCTTGAAGGAAGGAGTCCCTTCCATAGGAATAGTAGTTGCCTTAGTGAGGCGTGCAATGGGCGGATCCACCACAGGTGACTCCCATTTCTTTAGGAAGCTCTCCTCAAAGGGATAGCATACAGCAAAACGTGTAGTCAGTGAGGAGGAACGCTGCGGGTGCTGCCATTCACGATATAGGAAATTGTCAAATTCATTGTAAGGATAGGTCTTGGGGGCCCTGGGGGGCCTGCAAGAACCACACACATACGCAGCAGATCGTGATTCGCCATCTTGATCCAGCTGTAACTTAGTGCGAATGCCAGCTATAATAGCGGCAACCAGAACTTTTTCTTGGTCAGCAGCTGGCCCCTGGTCCCCCTCAGTTAACACACTGTCACCACCCGTCTCCTCATCAGACAGGTCCCCCGGGGTCCCTGAGACAGAATCTTCCCCTGAGGATAAAGGGGGGGGACGCTTCCTAGGGACCCACTGAGCGGCGTCCCCACGGGGAAAAAACTCAGTGAAAACCACCCGCAACTGGTTGAGAAAAGCCCCTTGGTCAGATTGCGTGGCTGCTGATGCCACCTCAGCAGGTTCAGCAGGGAGATCAGCCATAGCTGCCAGAAAGGACACAGGGATGGAAGGGGCACCCCGTACACAGCCACACACCCACAGTTAGTCAGAGGACAGCACCCCGCCACCACCAGCACCCGGAGGGAGCCCAGCTATACTTGCTGTTCCGCTGCCTTGTTAGCGCAGATCGTCAGTAAGAGCTGCCCCTGTCACCGCCGTTCCTGAGAGGAGAGAGAAGCTGCAGTCACGTGTAAAATGTGCAGAGCATGCAGTGAAAATGGCCGCCAGGAAACACTAGAGGCCGAACACACCTCCCAGGCAACGTGCAGTACCGAAAATGGCCGCTCCGAGCGCTAGAGGGAAAGCCCCATAGACTGAAAATGTCCGCGGCTATGGCAAAATGGCGGCGGTCCGCCGCAAAATGGCGGCCGAACGCCGCATGGCGATCCGGATGAGAAGGCCGAACGATCGCAAGGTGCTGGGGGGGGGGGGCGAGGTGTGGCAGGGGGCAAGATGGGGAGCTGATCCCACCGGTGGCTACCCCGGGCAAATGTGAAAATCACAAGTTTCCGGTTGTCGGGCCCTCTTCATGCCCTTAAAAGGGGGGAAGGCAGGGCGCTCACTTACCAGTCCGATGCCACGGTAGCCACCCAAATGCAGACTTTTCGCCCCTGATGCGGTATGCTGCAGGCCCAAAGTCGCCCTGCCGAATCGCATCGGTAAAGGGGACCAACAGGGGGATTCCACCCCGGGCCGCCCGCACGGAATGGGCAAGATGTGGCGGGTCCCCCATAGCGGGACTGGCTTCGCATCATGTTGGCCAGGTCGGGGAAAGTACAGAGCTCCAGGACTCTCTATGCCCCGACCGGCTACTTGATAGCAGATCATCTTGATTGCAGTAAAAATTTAAAAAAATGGTCATAACAGGACCGCAGTTCCCTATAGCAGGGAAGCCAGGTCAACTCCTTGCGAACTAGGCATTGAAACTGAAGAGCTATACTGTAAGGGGGTTTGATGTAGGAAGAGAGGACGGCCCCCAGGGGAGGGGCCAGCTGATTCTTTTCCCTGCCTAGTTAACTCCTAGTGGGACGAACATAAAACCCACAAAGTCAATGAAGAGCTGCGTCTGTCAGTGAACGTAAGGAGAAACTTCATCTTCTCTGAGTCGGTCTCTGCCAAGACTCACCATGCAGTCTCCTTTAACTTTCCGGGAAACAAAAATGCCCATTCAGCTACATAGGCTTTTGCTTCAAGTCACCCTGTGTCACAGAACAGGCTTTGCATCTCTTTCACCACTTCCTTGTTTCTCTTACTTGCGCCTTCATGTTGCATAGGGCCCTGCCCTCACCTCTTCATTGGAGCCCACCTGGGTCTTGTGTTGAGACAACCTGACTCCTGGCTGGAGTTCTAAATTGCTTTAATGTGCTAGCTTGTAACGGCTGTGCACACCTGCGTGCGCACACACACACAAACTGCAAGTCTCCCATAAGGCATGGCCACAGGATTGAAGGTTTGTCCCTGCAAATCTCTTTAAAGGCTTCAGACTTCAGCCCCTTATCCAGGATTATCAAAACCGGAGAGCACTACCAAGCCAGTTTTTTCTATTTAGAAACAACACTCTGAGACCCCTCACACCGTAACCTTGAGAATCCTGTGTGACCTCTATATTCACACAGTGGCACAGAATAGCATTGTCACAGAGGTTATGAAAAGGCTAATGGCTCACATTTGGGACTGTGAACAAGGTGGAATTTGACCAAGTGGAGAGTTAAAAAAACAAAACAAATGTAGTCTTCTAATCTATAGTAACATTTGAAAACTTTCATGTAAGTAGTATTAACATTGTAACTAGGGCAATGAGTGCTAGCACATTTGAAAGTTTTTTGCTCCATGCACAGTATTCCACATGTACAGTATCTCACAAAAGTAAGTACACCCCTCACATTTTTGTAAATATTTTATTATATCTTTTCATGTGACAACACTGAAGAAATGACACTTTGCTACAATGTAAAGTAGTGAGTGTACAGCTTGTATAACAGTGTAAATTTGCTGTCCCCTCAAAATAACTCAACACACAGCCATTAATGTCTACACCACAGGCAACAAAAGTGAGTACACCCTAAGTGAAAATGTCCAAATTGGGCCCGAAGTGTCAATATTTTGCGTGACCACCATTATTTTCCAGCACTGCCTTAGATTGGGTTTACTTCCTCTACATCCCCCTGCAAAGTAAATGTATAATGGGCTACTATGCATCACATAGTAGCCTGTTATGTGCTACATACCTGCAAACGAAGCCTGCGACGTCCAGCGCTGTCCCCTGTGCTGGCAGCATCCATCTTCTGCCCCTCTTCCTTCGGGGGGCCGCAATCTCCAGCTCTGTGACAGGCCGGAGTCGTGTGACGTCACTCCCGCCCATGCGCGTGGGAGCCGCCAGTCACAGCACGATCACAGTGAAGAAACGGCACGGAGGCCGTTTCTTCACTGCGCATGTGTCGAAATGAGGTCGGCGCATCTCTTACACTATATATCTCCTGAACCGTGCAGGTTTGGGAGATATGCAGGGCACCTACAGGTAAGCCTGATTATAGGCTTACCTGTAGGTTAAAGTGGTTGCCACGAGTTGACAACTACTTTAACCCTCTTGGGCATGGACTTCACCAGAGCTTCACAGGTTGCCACTGGAGTCCTTTTCCACTCCTCCATGACGACATCATGGAGCCGGTGGATGTTAGAGGCCTTGCGCTCCTCCACCTTCCGTTTCAGGATGCCCCACAGATGCTCAATAGGTTTTAGGTCTGGAGACATGGTTGGCCAGTACATCACCTTTACTCTCAGCTTCTTTAGCAAGACAGTGGTCGTCTTGGAGGTGTGTTTGGGGTCGTTATGTTGGAATACTGCCCTGCGGCCCAGTCTCCGATGGGAGGGCATCATGCTCTGCTTCAGTATGTAACAGTACATGTTGGCATTCATAGTTCCCTCAATGAACTGTAGCTCCCCAGTGCCGGCAGCACTCATGCAGCCCCAGACCATGACATTCCCACCACCATGCTTGACTGTAGGCAAGACACACTTGTCTTTGTACACATGCTTGACATCATCTGAACCATATAAGTTTATCTTGGTCTCATCAGACCACAGGACATGGTTCCAATAATCCAAATCCTTAGTCTGCTTGTATTCAGCAAACTGTTTGCAGGCTTTCTTGTGCATCATCTTTAGAAGAGGCTTTGTTCTTTGACAGCCATGCAGACCAATTTGATGCAGTGTGTGGCATATGGTCTGAGCACTGACAGGCTGACCCCCACCCCTTCCACTTTTGTAGCAATGCTTGCAGCACTCATATGTCCATTTCCCAAAGATAACCTCTGGATATAACGCTGAGCATGTGCAATCAATGTCTTTGGTTGATCAATGGCGAGGCCTGTTCTGAGTGGAACCTGTTCTGTTAAACATTGTATGGTCTTGGACACCGTGCTGCAGCTCAGTTTTAGGGTTTTGGCAATCTTCTTATGGCCTAGGCCATCTTTATGTAGAGCAACAGTTCTTTTTTTCAGATCCTCAGAGCTCTTTACCATGAGGTGCCATGTTGAACTTCCAGTGACCAGTATGAGAGAGTGAGAGCAAAAAACACAACAGTTAACACACCTGCTCCCCATTCACACCTGAGACATTGTAACACTAACAAGTCACATGCCACTGGGGAGGGAAAATGGCTAATTGGGCCGAATTTGGACATTTTCACTTAGGGGTGTACTCACTTTTGTTGCCAGCGGTTTAGACATTAATGGCTGTGTGTTGAGTTGTTTTGAGGGGACAGCAAATTTACACTGTTATACAAGCTGTACATTCACTACTTTACATTGTAGCAAAGTGTAATTTCTTTCAGTTTTGTCACATGAAAAGATATAATAAAATATTTCCAAAATTGTGAGGGATGTACTCATATTTGTGAGATACTGTATACAATAATGGAGTAAGAGCTTCAGGATGAATACCACTGTGACAGGTATGAACAGGTTACTTGTCTGGAAGCTCACATTAGAGATCTGGAGGGGCAATTTGCAACACTGAGTGGAAAAATCAACCTTGAAAGGATTCTTCTGCTCACCTAGCAGGTACCTAATTGGGTTGATGTGGAGAATGGAGGGGTAAGTTAAGATGATCTGGAAAGAAAAGGAAGACCAATCCTGCGTTTGAGCACCCAAACAAATTTGCAAAGTTGAGAGAAGATGTGCATACACAGCGATGGCAGCTCTAGATGTCACTGATATCCCTAACAACCAGGAAAGCATCCCATCAAGTAGGGGTGATAAGGGAGTATCAATTAAATTACTGGGAGGGACTGGGCATAACCCAGGTGTCTTTGTTCATGTTGGACCAATGAAAGATTGAGGATCCTCAACAAACAATTTAAAGGCTACATTCACCTTTTCAAATACAATTTCCCTTTTCATAAAAAATAGAAACCTTATCTAATGTCCATGGCAGTCTTAATTCTGCACCCTCTCATTTCAAAAGTGGCATCCTAAGCCCCTAACTTCCTGTAGCATCATATGACCATCCAGTGAACTTCATATCCCATCATACACTACCTCACTGCAACGCAGAATAAGTAGTGTTTTACCTCTCTGGACCACACCTCCTTCATTTCTGTGGGTGGAAACACCCTGCTCTCATTGTTCTTGTGATCTAGCTGGAGGAGAGCTAGGGAGAAGTGGAGGGTATAAACACAATCAATCAATTTCACTCTCTCTAATTGTATCACTGGTAGTATTTGTTTACATGTGGAGTGTCAATGCGTACACGTTAGGTCTGTGTTTACCTGCACAGGGATTTGCAGGTGTTTTGTGTGTCCCCATGCAGGCAGCCCCATTGATGTCTATTGGAGTGTAGCAGCTGCTCCCAATTTGGCATCCGTGTGGGTGCAGGTTCACGACCGACTGTCTGACCCACAGACAGTTTGATACGCCCTGTGTGAACGCAGTCTTTAAGTTAACAACTATGCTTTCATGTAAATAAGGAATTAAATATATATTTTTAAAAGAACGTGTAGTTATTGTTAGCTACAAATCACAAATTGAATTTGCTTTTATACAAGCATTTTTTACAATGAAAAAGAAAACAAAATTCCAAGAGACAAATGCTCTAGTTTTAGTTAATTGACTGAAACTGGTGTTCTGTGCATAGCACAATACTGAATCATGCACTCTGTGCATAGCGCAATCCTGAACCCTGCACTCTGTGTGTAGTACAATCCCGAACTATGAAATCTGTGCATAGTACAATCCTGAACTCTGTGCTTTGTGTGTAGTGCAATCCTGAGCCATGAACGCTATACTTAGTACAATCCTTAACCCTGTGCTCTGTGCGTAGTGCAATCCCTAATCCTGCGCTCTGTAAGTTGGGCATAAGGCAGTGTGATCTAGACACCTGTGTACATCACGGTCTAGATTTTAAATCTGGAACATCTAAAGCCATGGGAATATTTCTCTCTCTCTCTCTCTCTCTCTCTCTCTCTCTCTCTTTCTCTTTCTCTCCCCCCCCCATTAAAAATGAATCCACTTAACCTATACAGATAACCCAAAATTGTGCAGCACTGCCAACCTAATCCGGTACCTTTTCTGTGTAGCAGTAGCCATAAACTCTTTCTTCCTTTTCACAGTATTTTTTCCAACCGCATGCCTTGCACCTTCCACATAATATGAGATCAGTAAAAAAAAAAAATGGGGGGGGGGGGTCTTTTTTACCAGGTCAGACCTTATCCTGTTTTAATATGCCCCAGTGTGTCCTGATCATTGTCTCCACTCATTTATACTAAAAGTTATAATCCAAATTAACCAGAAACTGGAAAACCAGCTGTATCTGGCACTTCTTGTATCTCCCTATCCCTAATTAAAGTGTTACTATCTATCCCCTTCCCCCTTCTAATCTCATTCTCAATAAAATTCCTTTTGTACCCTTTCTGCACAAATCTCTCTAAAATCCTTAAACTGTTGTAAATATTAACCTGTAGATGTACAATTCCACCTAATACAAAAATAATTGGCCCCTGGGTATACTAAGAAGCCAAGACCGATGATGGCAGCTACCTAATAGAATACAACTATTCCAATCTGTGGGTTTAAAGAAGATTCTTGTTGTGAATTTATCCTTCTCCGCATAAAAAAACGACATAAAAAAACTCAATAACCTTGTATCCATTTTCCAGTACAAAATTTCTATTATTGTTATCCAACCCCTGCAGAAATTCCATTAGGCTTGCCATATCCCCTTCCCATATAATCAAGCGTTTATAAACTTTTATTTTATAATAAAAATGTTATAATTTTAAATTCAGTGTGGCTGTGTGGAACTCCAACCAACCGCACGGTAGCTTGATTCCTTCACAGAGATCTGTGAATAAATGAACTACAAACCAAACTCAAAGTTCTTGGTGGAAAGCAAATGCGGTGACATCACTGCACTCATAGCCCATTGACATTTCCTATTTCTCCAACTGAAAGCCCATACAGAGGAACAGAGGGCTGGAGGAAGAGTTTGCAGGGGGGAGAAAAAAAACAGAATATGGACAAAGAGCTAACATGTTGTATAAGCCTACTTTTAATAAGTTGTCTGTAGTGTGTGTAATAGTGCCACTTACATTGCTGGTCAACAGGAGAAATAGATGGCGGGTGTCTATGGTCAACGGGAGAAATAAAATGGCCAGCATTGATGGCTAGTGGGAGGAAAATTGTCTGCCATCAGTGGTCGGGGGAGAAACAATGCCCTGTATTAGTGGTTAGCAGGAAGAAACAAAGGCCAGTGTCAGTGGGAAAAAAATTGCTCTACATCCATGATCAAGAGTAGAAAACATCCTCCATTGGGGTGGACAGGGGCAGTGTGGAAGGGGGAAACTGTTGCTTTGTGGAAGCAGAGGAGGGTGCTGGTGTTTTTCAGATGGAGAGGGGGTGCTGGTATCTTCAGAGTAAGAGGGGGTGTTGGCACTCTGCGGAGGAAGAGGAAGGCACAGATGCTCTGCGGAGTGAGTGAGGGCACTGGTGCTCTGCAAAGGGAGAAGAGGGCACTGATGCTGTGTTTTGGGGGGGGGCATTGGCACTCTGTGGGAGGAGAGCCACTGCCACTCTGTGTAGAGAGGGGCACACTGGAGTTCTGTGGAGGGAGAGGAAGGCACTGATGCTCTGCAGAGGGGGAAGGGAGGCACTAGCAAAAAGCAGGGCGCTAAGGGTTAATACCAAGCAAAAAAAACACCTTTATTAAAAGCAGCACAGTTACATGTCAAAAATCACCAATCCGCTAGTGGATAGTCACACAGCAGGTTGAGACACCAGAGCCAATCAGCTGAAGGTACACAGACAAATTGGATGGCTGCCAGGCATGCAGTAGGGGCTCCAATGCTCCAGTTAGTGTGGAGAGAAAGAACTGGCGGTGGCTCCAGCTGCACTGGGAAGATGACAGCTGTCAGAATCCTATGGTGATGTCAGGAGGGGGTAAGCATAACGCATTTCAAGGGACATGGTCCTCTTTTTCAAATGCAAAACCTTTTGCATTTGAAAAAGAGAGCCATGTCCCTTGAAACGCATTATGCTTACCCCCTGTCATCTTCATATTGCAGCTGTAGATGCTGCCAGTTTTTTCTCTTCACACTACCTGCTGCTGCATGCTTGGCTGCCATCCATTGCCCCTGCACCTTCAGCGGATTGGTTCTGGTGTCTATGTTACTATCCACTGGTGGATTGGTGATTTTTGACATGTAAGTGTGCTGCTTTTCATAAAGGTATTTTTTATTTGGCATTGACCTCAGCGTCCTGCTTTTTGCTATTTCCTGCTTTATGAGGTGATCCTGCCCAGATCTTATTGAAGGAACCACATTTCATCCATTCATCCATTCTCCATTCATCCATCATCCATCCATTTATTTTTCATCCACCCTTCTACAATTCATCTACTATTGCTACAATTAAATTTATACCACAGACTCTCAGTGTGTTTATCTATGGACTAATTATCTTTTCATTGAACAGAGGAGCACTGGATGTTTTGTGTAATGTTTACACCTTTGTTTGTGCGAAGAGGGGAGGCACTGAAGCTCTGCACAGAAAGTGGGGGGAGCTAATGTTCTGTGGAGGGAGAGAGGGGTACTGGCAGTGTGCGGAGGAGTGGTGGCACTGGTGCTATTTGAGGGAGAGAGGGGTGCTGATACTCTGCAGAAAGAGAGGAAGGCACTGGGGGGCCTACCTATCAAAAGAAGCCAACCATAAGCAACAATACAGGGCTGCTGAGCTGCCACTAAAGATAGAGAGCAAGGAAATGACAGCTGAAGGCTCCTGGTTGTGGGACACAGCTCTGATCCACGGAATCTTGGGACTGTGTTCAAATTAGAAAAAGAACATGAACAGCATGTCAGGCTGTCCAAAAAGCACCATAGGATTAGCCACCAGGGTATAAACGAGGACAAAAAATGGTCTAATACTAAATACCGAAAATATGTATAATTTTATTGGGGATGAGTATCAAAATTTAAAAGCAACGCTAATGAAACCATGTTCCCTCCACCACACATAATAATGACAACATTGTCAAAATACCAATCAAAGAAAAAGAAAAGAAAGGAAAACATTTTTAAAAAGTTCAGACTTCATCCGCACTCACATCCAACCTAGCACACATAAATCACTGCAGTGTCCCAAATTGAGAAAGTGAGCAGCTGTGTGGAAGGGATACCCATGGGTGTAATGGGCTGATGAACTCAAGGGGCATGGGCATTAAAGCATTGAGCCAGGGAACAAAACGTCCATCCAGGTAGTGCAAAAAATTCCCAGCATGAGAATCTCAGTGTTCAGGGGCTGCAAAAAATCCAAGTGTAAGACCGGCAAATCAGGAAGGTAAATCTGGATGGGCCAGGTGGGATGGCACTGCTGATTATGTCTGCCCTCTCACCACAGACATGACGGGACCGGCTGGCCGTGATGAGACCATGGATGCCCCTGCGGGGGGGGGGGCTGCAAGGCAAGCAGCAGGACAGCGCGGACTGTTCAAATAGCGGTATGTACTCGGGGATGCATACACAGTGACACTCAGGATTGTGCTCACCCTCTGGTATCTCACATCGCTAGCCTCTGCCATCCAGTCACAGCCACCAGGTGTCTTGCGCCATCACATCCAGAAAGGAACCAATGCCGGTCGGGTAGAAAAAAAGCTGTCTGGCGTGTATGGAGCAGCCCTTTCTCAATTTGGGACACTGCAGTGATTTATGTGTGCTAGGTTGGATGTGAGTGTGGATGAAGTCCAGTTTTTTAACATTGCCTTTCTTTTTTTTTCTTTCATTTTCCTTTCTTTTATTTTTCTTTTTCTTTTGATTGATAAATTGACAACGTTGTCATTATTATGTGTGGTGGAGGAAACATTGCTTTTAAATTTTGATACTCATCTGCAATAAAATTATACATATTTTCAGTATTTAGTATTTGACCATTTTTTGTCCTCATTTATACCCCGGTTGCTAATCCTATGGCGCTTTTTGGACAGCCTGACGCGCTGTTCATTTTCTAATATGTGTTGCTTGGCTATATGCCCCAGGAAAAATTTCCCCCGAGTGGGTAGTTTTGGACATGTGATTATTTCCCGCATGGTCCCCATCTCTCTATTTTTGTTTTTGTTAAACTGTGTTCAATTTACCATAGGATCCAGGATGGATGGGAGGTATAGGAATGGAGGAAGTTTTCCATGTTACAAACAGGCATTGGCAATGACAGTACTTTTTGTGCTACAAAAAAAAAAGAAGATATGCAAAACAAAAATGCAACATTAGATTAAAGTGTTTGTTCACCAATGTCAGACGTCTGTCAATGAAAATAGGGAAGTTGGAAGCTTTGGTGCATGAAAACAACTGTGATTTAATTGGAAATGCTGAAGCTGAGATTCATTCTTCACATGGCTAGACTATTAATACTGCTGGTTTAAATCTCTTTTGTAGAGACAGTATAAAATGAAAAGGTGGCAGTAGTGGTTTCAAAGTGAGTGCGAAAGAGGGTCTGTCAGATGTGATGATGTTAAAGCATTATGGGTGGGGCTGCATAATACAAAGTTAATTGTTGCAGTTTGTTATAGGCCCCCCAGTGTTATGAGGAAGCGTAACTCAGCTTCTTACACAGATAGAAAAGGCTGGGACACTAGGAATAATAGGAGATTTTGACTGAATTTGACTGAAGCAATAGCACTGCTGGAATGGAACAGGGCAGAAATGTATAAAACTATTGTAAGAGGATTTATTTCATGTTATGGTTTATAGATGCCCCAACTAGAAATTATGCTCTTCTAGTTCTGGTACTCTAAAACAATGCAGAACGTATTACTAATACTCATATAAAAGAACATATGGGAAGCAGTGGCTGTAACATAATTTCACTAAATGTGAACTTAAAGCGGTAGTAAACCCATTCATTTAACAGTTTAAAAACCAGTTACATTTCCGGCACGTGCCGGAAATGTAACACTCCCATTGGCTGTGCTCTAAACCAAACTGTCAAACCATCCAATGGCTGGTGTCATAGCTGATCACATGTGCAGCATCATGGCAGTTGTATATTAAACAGAGGCCAAGATGGCAGCTTCTTTGGCTGAAAATGATAGGAGGGTTTACTACCACTTTAATGTAAACAACAAGCACATACTGGAAAGTTAAAAACACTTAATTTTAGAGAAGAAATGGGAATATTTCAAACTGACTGCATGCAAACAAACTGAAAAGTATATTCCCATGGGCAATACATTTAAACGGCTAAAAATAAAACTTATGTGGCTCATATCAAAATTTAAAACGCTATAAAAGAATAGGAAAGGGGTATTAAAACATATACAATAGTAAATTAAAATATATTAATAGTAAAAAAAGTCTGGTCTGAGTATTTAGGTCCTTTACAAAATAAGAGTTGGTAACTAGGGACAAAGAGAAGGCAAATGTATTAATTGCTATTAGAAAATAAACCAATCAATATTTAAACATAAATAACATGTAATCATTAAAGTGATTATAAAGGCAGAAGATTTTTTATCTTAATTTATTCTATGCATTAGGATAAAAAAAACCTTCTGTTTTCAGTAGGGTTGTCCCAATACCACTTTTTTAAGACCGAGTCCAAGTACCAATACTTCCTTTCAAGTACTCGCCGATACCGATTGCCAATACTTTTTTTTATGTCATGTGACAGTGGTACTAATATGCAGCACTGATGACGTGTGGACTGTGTCAGTAGTTTTTTTATTTTTTATTTTATTTATTTTTTACAATTTTATTTTTTACAATAAAATTGTATTATTTTTTACAGTTTATTTTTTTGTTATTTTTTTTTCATTGCTTTCTTTTTTTTGGGGGGGGGGGGGGGAGTGGACTGTGTCAGTGTGTTTTTTTATTTTATCTTTTATTATTTTTACAATTTAACCTTTTAGATATTTATTACAATTCTTTTATTTATTTTATATATTTTTATTTATGTATTTATTTTTCATGAGCCCTGTTGCGAGGCTTTGGTGAGATATCAGGAGTAGAGGTGAGCGGACACCTGAATGTTCGGGTTCGGCCGAACTTCACGAAAAAAAAAAAGTACCGAACTTGACCCCGAACCCCATTGAAGTCAATGGGGACCGAACTTTTGGGCACAAAAATGGCTGTAAAAAAGTCCTGGCAAGTGCTAGAGGGCTGCAAAAGGAAGTAAAATGGGGGTAAGAGTAGGACAAGTGCCCTACAAAAAAATGGGGATAGGGAAAATCACTTAAAATCAAATAAAAATGGGAGGAGGTGGATGTGGAGTAGGAGCCTAGAGGTTTACTAGGCCGTGACCGTGGCAGTGTAGGTGGAAGTGGCGGTGGTGGAGGAGGAGGAGGAGGAGGTAGCCAACACTTTTTGTTGTTTGTTTTTTTTTTCTAATTGGGGTAGCCCCCGAAATATTGAGGCATATTAGAACTAGGAGATGATTTTAGAACAATAATCTGTCCCTTACAGCACCAGCAGGAACCTCTCCCTTTAGAACTAGGAGATGATTATAGAACAATAATCTGTGCCTTACAGCAACAGAAGGAACCTGACCCTATAGCAGTAGGCGATGATTTTAGAACAATAATCTGTCCCTTACAGCAACAGCAGGAACCTGACCCTATAGGAGTAGGTGATGATTTTAGAACAATAATCTGTCCCTTAAAGCAACAGCAGGAACCTGACCCTATAGAACTAGGAGATGATTTTAGAACAATAATCTGTACCTCAAAGCAGTAGACTCTACCTAGTCCAGAATTATTTGTTCTGTAATGCAGAATGAAATCTGCAATCTGTTCCTCAAAGCAGTAGTAGTAATCTCTACCTAGTCCAGAATCAGACCGTTCTGTAATGCAGGATGAGATCTGCAATCTGTCCCTCAAAGCAGTAGCAGTAATCTCTACCTAGTCCAGAATCAGATCGTTCTGTAATGCAGGATAAGATGTTATTATATCTGCAATCTGTCCCTCACAACGCCGGCAGCATCCTCTCCCTACACTAGCATGAGAGCATGTGACATGCAGCACTACGTGACTCCAGCTTATACAGAGGCTGGGTCACATGATGCACTGGCCAATCACAGCCATGCCATTAGTAGGCATGGCTGTGATGGCTTCTAAGGGCAAACCAGTGAAACCCCGAACCCAAACTTTTTTTCAAATGTCCGGGTTCGGGTCCAGGTCACGGACACCCCAAAGTTTGGTACGGACCCAAACTTTACAGCACTGGCCAATCACAGCCATGCCATTAGTAGGCATGGCTGTGATGGCTTCTAAGGGCAAACCAGTGAAACCCCGTACCCAAACTTTTTTTCAAATGTCTGGGTCCGGGTCACGGACACCCCAAAGTTTGGTACGGACCCAAACTTTACAGTTTGGGTTCGCTCAACTCTAATCAGGAGTCTTGACAGACCCCTGACATCTCCCTTTTCAGAAAGGGAAAGGGACTGAGAACACAGATTTCCCAGTCCCTTTCTCAGCAGCCTCAGCTGCACTGAAGATTAATGGAGAGGAGACAGCGGCTCCTCTCCATTCATAAACTGACGCATCCTAAAGTTTACGATGCTCAGTGACAGCTATAATTGGACAGAGTCTTTGATCACTGACTCTGTTCATTCAGAAAAGGAAGGAGTCAATAAATGACATATTTACCGGCTCCTTCCTCTACACTCCATCCTGAACGATTGAAGACGAGGGGGGACTGCAGAAGCACAGAGGAGAGAAACTTGGAGGGGATCAGAGGGGACTGGAGGAACACAGAGGGGATCAGAGGGGACCGGAGGAACATGGAGAGGATAAGAGGTGACAGGAGGAACATGGAGGGGATGAGCGGAACATGGAGGGGAATCAGAGGTGACAGGAGGAACACAGAGGGGATGAGAGGAACATGGAGGGGAATCAGAGGTGACAGGAGGAACACAGAGGGGATCAGAGGGGACCGCAGGAACATGGAGGGGATCAGAAGGGACAGGAGGAACATGGAGGGGATCAGAGGGGACTGAAGTTACACGGAGGGGATCAGAGGGGACCGGAGGAGTGCAGAAGAGAGAGGAGGGGGACAGGAGCACAGAGGGGGGGATCAGAGGAGGATACAGGGGATAGTCAGTGGAAGATCTGTGTGGCAGGGGGAGTTACAATTAATGATCTCCCTGTATACATTTCATTAATGCAGCTGAAAGCCACGGGAGGAGAAGCGGCTGTCAGCTGAATTCATGAAATATATACAGGGAGATCAGGGATTGTAACTCTCCCCCAGCGCCGCACTGATCATCCCTGACTGCCCAGGTATCGGACCAGGCATCGGAGCATTTTATGCTCGGGCAAATGCTTGGTATCGGCACCAATACCGATACTAGTATTGGTATTGGGACAACCCTAGTTTGCAGCATCCCCCTTCAGCCCCTCTAATATTTACCTGAGCCCATCCTCATCCAGTGATATTGCGTGAGAGACTCGGCTGCCCTGGACTCTCCTCCTCATTGGCTGAGACAGCAGTGGAGTGCCATTGGGGGGAGGGGTGGTGGGGCCTAGCTCCGTGTCTGAATGGACAGAGCTGCGGCTCGGCTTGGGTGCCCTCATAGCAAGCTGCTTGCTGTGGGGGCACTTGTCAGGAGGGAGGGACCAAGAGAGCCAAAGAGGGGCCCAAGAAGAGGAGGATCCAGGCTGCTCTAAACAAAACCACTGCATAGAGCAGGTAAGTATAACATGTTTGTTATTTTTTAAGCAAAAAAAAAGAGACTTTAGTATCACTTCAATAATACCTATAACAAGTTATCTGCCCAGCTTTATATTTAAATTCAACACAGCATGAGAAAATGTGAGCGTTACTCAGAGTATGAAGACCGGAGGCTCCCTGGGATAAAACATAAAGACTAGCAAATAATAGGTATGGCAAGAAGGGAAAAAAGAGAGTGAGAGGAGGAAGGGCGAAAAAGGACGGGGAAGCTGGAGATGGAGGGGCAGAGAGTGCTGGGGAAGAGACAGATGGAGAGGTTGAGGAGAGAGATGGAGGGGCAGAGAGTGATGGGGAACAAGGGGGAGAGAGAGAGGGAAGAGAAAAAGAGATGGGGAGAGAGAGTGAGGGGGGCTCCATGCAGTAAACATCTTTTGCCTATGCACATACTCCAGCTTACCTTACCTCCAGCTTACCCCAATGACCCAAAATTGATATTTTCCAGAAACATTTAGACAAAATAATGGTGAATAAAGTACTTAGACTAGATGGCTTACATGGCATGCAATGGAATACCATCCTTACAGGATGTCTTCAATTTACAAGCAGAACTTAATGCACTGTTTAATTGGGCAATTATATGGAAAATGAGGTTTAATTTTGATAAATGTAATTTGGGGACTAAAAACATCATGTAAAAACAGGTCAGAGAGGGTAGTACCGTGCTATAGATTAGCAGAATCAGAGCAAAGCAAAGAAGTGGGTATGGCGCTGCTAATGAAATTAACAAAATACAGTGATGTGCAAGAATGTAACAGCTATAAAGTGCAGTGTGTGCAAAATGTATTAAATAACACATTGTCCGTCAAAAAGTTGATCCAATAAAGTGTGTGCTGTGCACTGAATGTGCAAAATCAGCAATGAAATATAAGCCAAGAAAATATAAAAAAAAAGTGCAAACCTAAAAGGTATCTACATCTGATGATAATTCATAAATTTGATCCAATCACATACATAGTGTAAACATGTGCAAATATGCAATAAATATACATAAAAATAATTAGTTAATGCCCCGTGAAATAAGTGATAATTAAATCCATCAAAAACAAAATAGCCTTCAAAGCAGTGATTGTAGTGCCACAAGGGAACACACGGTGGTGTCCATGTGGCACTCATGCTCCCCAGTGTTGAATACAATCACCAGCTCCGCTTTCCCTAGGAGGGGGAAGGAATGTGGTAGTGGCAGCAAACCTTCACAGCCATGTCACCCTTCTTGGCATGTGTAAAAGATCCTCATGTGGAAATAATAAGAAAGTTCCATAGTGTAAAAACGATAAGTGGCAAAATCACACACATCCATCCACTTACGTTGCTGTATAAGAAGTCAGACGTGCAAGCCAGGAAGTCCGCCGCTCATTTTGCGTTCCACGGACCTAAACTGGAAGTTGCGTAATGACGCTGTGTCTCCGCCTTGCGCGTTTCATCATAGGGACACCATATGAGGCAGCACCATCTTACTGAACCCTCCGGTTTATATAGTAAGCGGTAACCCAGCAACCTGGGATCACATGACTGGCGGCCATCTTAACACTCAGTTTCAGCCGTTCTGTCATCATGCTTCTTTCATAAAGCAAATAAACTTTAATCAAACCAACATAATACAAGAAATATTCATATAAAAAGGAAAGTATTAAAAAAGAAAGGATTAAAAATGGGGACATACTCTTAATTAACGACCTAACATCCCCCACAGTCTTGATATGTTTTATTCAAGCTGGGACCCATATGAGCCCAGCAGAGAGGGATGCTGAAAACTTCCATCCACAAGCATTATTCAGAGTACATAAAAACAAGTGTGTTAATGAAATACATAAAGAGACTACATAAAAATTAAAACATTATATACACGTCAGTATTATATACACTGTGTGCAGAATTATTAGGCAAATGAGTATTTTGACCACATCATCCTCTTTATGCATGTTGTCTTACTCCAAGCTGTATAGGCTCGAAAGCCTACTACCAATTAAGCATATTAGGTGATGTGCATCTCAGTAATGAGAAGGGGTGTGGTTTAATGACATCAACACCCTATATCAGGTGTGCATAATTATTAGGCAACTTCCTTTCCTTTGGCAAAATGGGTCAAAAGAAGGACTCGACAGGCTCCGAAAAGTCAAAAATAGTGAGATATCTTGCAGAGGGATGCAGCACTCTTAAAATTGCCAAGCTTCTGAAGCGTGATCATCGAACAATCAAGCGTTTCATTCAAAATAGCCAACAGGGTCGCAAGAAGCGTGTGGAAAAACCAAGGCGCAAAATAACTGCCCGTGAACTGAGAAAAGTCAAG
>BLSH010440458.1:1033576-1050651 GCA_018402905.1 Glandirana rugosa
TCTTCCATCTTCCTTATTATTAATTTGTAACAGGATAAAATTTTAGTCTATTCTATAATAAATGAAATAATGGGAGGTTTGGAGTGAAATATATAGTCTTCCGAGGATGAAACTCCTTATCCGATCAGGTATTGCAACACCTGGGAGGTTCTTTGTAGTCAGACAAGGGCTTATACTTTCTTAAAAAATCCGCAGTTTTCACAAATGGCACATCATCCTCATTCTTTGTTGGATCTTTTTTCGTTAGAAAAGTAAGATGATGATGTCCGTCTCTTAATTAGTGTACATCGTCGTGAGTACACTGTACACAACCCGAACGATTTTTGAAATGTCCGGGTCCGGGTCCGTGCCACGGACACCCTAAAGTTCGGTACGGACCCGAACGTTACAGTCCGGGTTCGCTCAACACTACTTGTGATCCTTCCCACATACTGGTATTGGCAGGGACACTTAATGACACATGTCACATGAGTGCTGCTACATGTGATTAATTCTCTGCCTGTAGTAGTAGAATGAAAAGATTGCTTTTTTCTAGGTTGTTTCTTACTCCTACTACACGGTAAACACTTTTGACGCCTAAAAAATTCTTTCATATTCGGGAACAGACTGATGTTTCTTGGAGGGTCCACAACGTTATGGACTAGCCTATTCCTCAAAGTAGGAGCCTTCTGATATATAAAGTGAGGTTTGGAGGGTAATAAAGTAAATAATATCTTATCTGATTTTAAAATAGGACAATGTTTAATTATTATTCCTTCTACCTTCTTCTATTGTCTATTAAAACCAGTAAAAAAACGCAAAATCCATCTTCTTCTGTTCCTTCTTTTCTTTATTTGTTAGAAGTGATTCCCTGTTCATGTTTTTGACTTTCTTCTTCAATCCTGCCAAGTCATTCTTCCCGTAGCCTTTATCCTTAAATCCCTCAATTATCAGCTTGTTCATCGTAATCTTTATCGGCATTGCAGTTCCTTCTGATTCTCGTCAGTTGTCCTTTAGGGACATTGCTTATCCATTTAGGGCGATGACAGCAACTGGTCCGGATGTAACCACTGTGATCCGTTTGTTTGAAAAATGTTTTGGTGGGTAATTTATTTCCTACCTTGAATACTTGTAAATCTAGCTAGTTGACACTATCCTGTTTCCATTCGCCAGAGAAAGAATTCCCATACTAGTTGAAATTAATTCTGTGCCTCCCCAAATCAGTATGATGTCATCAATGTAGCGTCTATAAAAAAACGTTTGGTCTTCTCTTCCTATAAATCTGTTCCTCCTCCCATTTGTGCATAAATAAATTAGCTACACTGGGGGCAAACTTAGCCCCCATAGCAACCCCTTTCATTTGAACATAGTGATCTCTTTATACCAGAAGTAATTGACATTCATTGCTAGATCCAAAACCTCTATTAGGAACTTTATATGTTCTTGTTTTAAATCTGTAAATTTATGCAGTGTTCATTACGCACCTCTGAGACCATTCTTTTGCACAATAGTTGTGTACAAGGAATCTATGGTGACATCTATGGTCACCAAAATATCATTGTCTGTTATTTGGATATCCTTAATCTCTGTGATAAGTTGTTTACTGTCTTTAACCACTTTCCTACCGCCGTATTCAGAATGACAGCCGGAAAGTGGTTGAGTTATCCTGACTGCGTGTCATATGATGTCCTCAGGATAACATGCCAGCGCACGCCCCGGGGGGGGGGGGGGGCACGCATCGCGGCGATCGGTGGTGTGGGGGGTCAGTCTGACCCCCCGAATTACCGATCTTGGTAAAGCGCTTCCAACAGAAGCACTTTACCATGTGATCAGCCATGACCAATCATGGCTGGTCACAGTGTAAACAGTACTTTTCCTCTACTCAGGTCTGCAGACCCGAGCAGTGGAGAGCCGGTCGACTGCTCTCCTGACAGGGGGGGGCCTGTGCTGATGGTTTATCAGCACAGCTCCCCCTCGGTTCATCACCCTAGACCACCAGGGAGCCTGCCCAGGGACCACCAGGAATGTGCCCACAGGACCACCAGGGAGCCGACCAGGGACCACCAGGGAGCCCATCAGGACCACCAGGGAGACCACCCTAGACCACCAGGTAAGGGGCACAGTGCCCAATATGGATGGCACTCGGCACCACCTTCAGATGCCACCCTAGACCACCAAGGAAATGGCCCCTATCAGTGCATCTGCACACCAGTGCCCACCAGTGCCCCTATCAGTGCGTACCAGTGCCACCTATCTCTGCCCACCAGTGCCCCCTATCAGTGCCCATCAATGCCGCCTATGAGTGCCCATCAGTGGTGCTTATCAGTGGCTGGCAGTGCTGCATATCAGTGCCCGTCAGTGCTGCACATCAGTGTCACCTATCAGTGCCTGTGAGTGCTGCTTATCAGCGCCGCCTATCAGTGCCCATCATTGCTGCATATAAGTGCCTCATCATCAGTGCCGCCTCATCAGTGCCAATCAGCACTGCCTCATCAGTGCCCATCAGTGTAGCCTCATCAGTGCCCATCAGTGATGGAGAAAATGTACTTATTTACTAAGTTTTGTGACAGAAACAGATAATTTTTTTTTCAAAATTTTCGGTCTTTTTTTATCTGTAGTGCAAAAAAATAAAAACAGCAGAGGTGATCAAATACCACAAAAATAAAGCTCTATTTGTGGGAACAAAATGATAAAAAAAAATGGGTTTGGGTACAGCATCACAGGACTGCGCATTTTATATTCAAAGCGCAACAGCACTGAAAGCTGAAAATTGGTCTGGTAGGAAAGTGTTCTAAGTGCATAGTATTGAAGTGGTTAAGGTATGGTCTTCATTTTGGTACTACTGGTTTAGGAATTCATCCAAGTATTCACCCAGTATTGAAAACAGGGAGTTAATCTCACTGATAATGGGTCTCCCAGGAGGTTTGTCTTGATTTTTATGAACTTTTGGTAAATAATATGACAGGGACCAAATATTTTGCCTTTTTTTATTTAAAAAGAAAAGTTTATTTTCCTTTGTCAAATATGCCTTTAATCTTTTCTCATATTTCTTCTTTGGATTATGGTTCAGCTTCTTATATGTGCCCTATTTTCTCAATAAAATCCCCATCTCTGTTTCATACTCCGTTTTGCTCAAAATAACAAGTCTGCCCCCTTTATCCGCTGGGCGAATAACTACTTCTTTTTTCTTCTCTAGCTCCCTGACGGTGTTCAAAACTACCATTTCTTTAGATTTATGGATTTTTAGATTCTTCACATCCTCCTTTAACACCTCCAGGCTGTCATTACCTGAGCATTTTGGGTTAAAAATAGAGTTGTTCCTCAATTTAGTATGCTCATAATTTGTTCGTATTGAAGTAGTGATACTTGTTTTCTTAGTTGCAAAGCATTTCTTTATGTTAAGTTT
Organism: Glandirana rugosa; assembly: GCA_018402905.1. Lineage (NCBI taxonomy): Eukaryota > Metazoa > Chordata > Amphibia > Anura > Ranidae > Glandirana > Glandirana rugosa. The sequence continues at coordinate 1,036,962 of BLSH010440458.1, forward strand.
ATGAACTAATTTTTGTAGGTCAATAAATACCTCAAATTTATCCGGATTTTTATCCGGAGCATACTTTAACCACTTCAATACCATGCACATTGAACACATCCCTACCAGACCAATTTTCAGCTTTCAGTGCTGTTGCGTTTGAATGACAATTGCATGGTTGTGTGATGTTGTACCCAAACAAAATTTTTATAATTTTGTTTCCACAAATAGAGCTTTCTTTTGGTGGTATTTGATCACCTCTGCGGTTTTTATTTTTTGAGGTAAAAATAAATAAAGCCCTAGAATTTTGGAAAAAAAAAGTTTTTCTCTGTTTCTGTCACAAAACGTTGTAAATAAGTACATTCTCTCCTTCACTAACGTGCACTGATAAGTCTACACTGATTGGCACTGATGAGGCAGCCCTGATGAGGTGGCACTGATTGGCACTGATGATGATGCACTTATATGCAGCAATGATGGGCACTGAGAGGCAGCACTAATAAGCAGCACTGACAGACACTGATAGGTGGCACTGATATGCAACATTCATGGGCACTAATGTGCAGCACTGATGGTCACTCATAGGCGGCACTGATGGGCACTGATAGGTGGCACTGATGGGCATTGATAGATGGCACTGGTAGGTGGCACTGGTGGGCACTGATAGGGGACACTAGTGGGCACTGATAGGGGGCACTGGCGGACACTGGTGGATGGCAATGACCGATGCACAAATAGGAGCCCATTCCCTGGTGGATGAGTGCCATCCATGTTGGGCACTGTGCCCCTTACCTGATTGTCTAGGGTGGGCTCCCTGGTGGTTTAGGATCGGCTCCCTGGGTGGGCTCTCCCTGGTGATCCTGGTGGGCTCCCTGGTGGTCTAGGGTGGCGATCCCGGGGGGGGGGGCTGCACTGATAAACACTCAGCACAGACCCCCCCTGTCAGGAGAGCAGCCGATCGGCTCTCCACTACTCGTGTCTGTAGACAGTTCAACAGGTAGCAGCAATTGGTATTTGTCAATCTGTGAAGGATCGTTTCAAAAGATTGGTTAGAAACCTGCCTTCCCAAGTTATCAGAGATCCCTGGGGCCTTATGTTTTGCGGCAGATGCATTAACCGGTTGCCGCGGCAGCTTCCCGCGAATCGCTGTTTATAAATGGCGGCTCGTATGTGTGTGGTAGCGGGTGGGAGCGTGCCACCGGCGGCACGCTCTCATGCCCGCCGCACTCTACGGAAGTGTGGCCACAGCTTGGGTGGACTTGATCTCCACCGGTGAGCCCCGATTGCCTGGCAGAGAAGAAAAACGGGGAACCGACGATGTAAACATGGCGGTTCCCCGCTCTGTTGGGCAGCATGTAAGAGATCTACTTATCCCTGTCACTGGGATCATTTAGATCTCTTATGTCCCTGGCAGCCCAGCCCCCTCACAGTTAGAACACGCCAAGGGAAAACAGTTAACCCCTAGATCACCCCCTGCAGGTTAACCCCTTCACTGCCAATGACATTTACACAGTAATCAGTGGATATTAAATTCCTGATCACTGTATAAATGTCATTGGTCCCAAAAAAGTGTCAAAAATGTCCGACATGTCCACTGCAATATCATAGTCCCAATAAAAACCGTCATTACTATTAAAAAAAAAAAAAAAAAATGGTAAAAACGCCAGAAATAAATTCTCATGGTTTGTAAGCGTGGCAACTTTTGCGCAAACCAATCAATAAACGCCAATTGCGATTTTTTTTTTAACAAAAATATGAGGAAGAATATAAATCGGCTAAAACAGATGAATAAATTTGTTTTTTTATATTTTTTTAAATATTTATTTTAGCAAAAAGTAAGAAATGTTTTTTTTTTTTTTTGCAAAATTGTCGCTCTTTTTTTGTTTATAGCTGTGGTGCAGAGGTGATCAAATATCCCCAAAAGAAAGCTCTATTTGTGGGGAAAAAAAGGGCACAAATTTTCTTTGGGTACAACGTTGCACGAGCACCCAATTGTCAATTAAAGCGACGCAGTGCCAAATTGTAAAAAGTGCTCTGGCCCTAACATGGGAAATCCTTCCAGTCCTTAAGTGGTTAAAGGGTTCAATTCAACAAATGTCCCAGTTTGCACTTATGTCAGTACACATGCGCAGGGTTTTAGGGTTGAAACATTGGTCTGAAGAAATGCCATGCAAAAGATTGCTTGCTGCTTTTCCTTTCAAGGGAAAAGATTGTTTGGTGAGGAATTGGATAAGTATATCCAAAAAATTCTGGAGGTAAAAGTGCATTGCTCCTGGTTTAAAGGGTGAGTAAGCGCCCTTCCTTCAAAATTCCTAATGCTCTTGGACTGAGCTCTGCATCTTCCAGGCAGTTCCGACAGCCTCAGGAGGCAGGGTTTAGAAGGCCTCAGGGTCCGGGTCAAAAAAAAACCCTAGACCCAAAAGTCAGCCTTTTTGAAGGGGTGCCCCTACTCGCAAGGGTGGGGGGGAAGGTTACTGCAGTTTGCGAGAACTTGGTCAAGGTTGGTACAAGACAAATGGGTCATTTCCTTAGTAGCAGCAGGCTACAAATTGGAATTCAGGGAGTTTCCTCCATGTCGCTTTCTGGAATCCAATGTCCCCATAAATCCCGCAAGAACGGATTTGTTATTCCAGGCCCTAGAACACCTAAGGGTTCAGGGTGTGATTACAGAGGTTCCAGCTGGCGAAACATTCAGGGGCTTTTACTTAAACCTCTTCACGGTGCCAACACCGAATGGAGAAGTAAGGCCCATTCTGGACCTAAAGTCGCTCAATCAATTTCTGGTTGTTCGACATTTCCGTATGGAACCACTTCACTAAGAAAGGGGGAATATATGGCATCCATAGATATCAAGGACACATATTTGCACGTCCCAATTTTCGAGCCTCTCCAAAAATGTTTGCACTTTTCGGTAGAAGGGTGTCATTTTCAGTTTGTGGCACTGTCATCAGCTTGGCCACAGCCCCTGGGTGTTTACAAAAGGTTTTAGCACCTGTATTGGCATCCCTAAGAGCAAGGGGGATATCAGTCGTAGGATATCTGGACGATCTACTTCTCAAAGGTCGGTCAAGACCAGAGTTAGAACAGAACATGGCTAGGATGGTGCAGTCCTTAGAAAACTTGGGGGCAGTCCTAAACATAGAAAAATCGGCCCTGAGGCCTGTTCAGGTGCTGGAATATTTAGGTATGATCCTAGATACAGCCCAGGCAAGGCTGTTTTTGCCAGAAGCAAAAGCCAAGGTAAAAACGGCAAGGCAACCTTCTGTAAGGCAATGCATGTGGTTGCTAGGCAAGAAGGTGGCATCATTCAACGCAGTCCCCTATGCGCAGTTCCACACCCGGCCCCTCCAGAACAATATCCTAAGGGCCTGGAACAAGAATTGCCAGGCATTGGATTGTCCTGTGACTTTGTCTCCATCAGTAAGACTAAGTCTCTCTTGGTGGGTAACACCCAACAATTTGAGAAAGGGAAAATCTTTTCTGCCCCTATCCTGAAAGGTGGTGTCCACAGATGCCAGCCGATTAGGTTGGGGGGACAGTCCTGGAAGAAGCTTCAGCATAGGGGACATGGTCTACTTTAGAAAAGATATTGCCCATCAATATGTTGGAGATTCAGGCAGTACGATTAGCTCTGGCATTCTGGTCAACCAGATTACAGGGATTTCCGGTCAGGATTCAGTCCACGGCGGTGGCATACATAAACCACCAGGGAGGTACCAGGAGCCTAGCGGCCCGAAAGGAGGTGGATTTTATCCTAACTTGGGCAGAGAGAAATGTGCCATGCCTGTGGGCAGTATTTATCTCAGGGGTGGACAATTGGCAGGCAAACTTTTTGAGTCATCAGCAATTAATGACTAATGGTCTCTTCACCCCAAGATCTTTCATCAGATCTATCAACGTTGGGGTACCCCCGACATAGACATGATGGCATCCAGGTTTGACAACAAACTGAATAAGTTTGTGTCCAGAACCATGGATCCATTGGCAGTTGGGACAGTCGCATTGGTAGTCCCGTGGGATCATTATTCCCTAATATATGTGTTTTCTCCAATACAGCTTCTATCACTATTGCTAGTGGCCACAGTGTAAGAGCATGGTATACGGATATTGTGAGGTTAGCGGTAGGAAATCCATGGGTTCTTCCATACCGTCCGGATTTACTGTCCCAAGGACCCATATTCCACCCTGCTTTTCGGTCTCTAAATTTAACGTGTGGCTATTGAATCCAGAGTCTTAAAAGATAGAGGCATTTTGGATTCAGCCCTGCCTACTCCAATCAATGCCAGGAAACCTGTGTCTAGAAAGATTTACTACAGAGTTTTTTGGAAGGCATACATATCTTGGTGTGGATCCAAGAGATGGCATCCTCACAAGTATTCTGTTGGGAGGATTCTAGAGTTCCTACAATTAGAAGTAAGCCTGAATCTGTCCTTAGGAATTATTAAGGGTCAGATATAGGCAGTGTCAGTGTTTTTTCAAAGACCGACTGCCTCGCACTCTTTGGTGCGAACATTCACTAAGGGGGCTATGTGGCTGGTTCCTCCAGTGAAGCCGCCCTTACCCCCTTGGGATCTGAATGTGGTGCTGTCTGCACTACAGAAGCAGCCCTTTGAGCCTATTAGGCATATTCAATTAGTCCTCTTATTGAGGAAGTTGTTTTTTTTGGTCACCATGATTTCAGCAAGACTAGTGTCTGAATTGGCCGCCCTGCTTTGTAAGGAACCATTTTTGGTTTTATACCAGGATAAGGTAGTCATGCAGCCTTGGTAGGATTGTTTGCCGAAAGTGGTTCCAGGTTTCATCTGAACCAGTATATTTTGCCCATATTTTTTCCAGGTTCAAGGACTCCTGAGGAAAAATGATTACGCACACTTGATGTGGCTAGGTCAGTTAATGTTTATTTAAAGTTTTCAGCTCCTATCAGGAAGACTGACTCCATTTTTGTTCTGCCGGAAGGCCCTAAGAAGGGTCAGGCAGCAAATAGCTCAACTATTGCTAGATGGATTTGCCAGGTCATTAGCCAGGCATATGAGCTACAGAGTAAGGTTACACCTTTTTGTTTGAAAGCCCATTCCACCAGAAGGATGAGTACGTCATGGGCAATGCATCAGCAGGTGTCTATGGCCCAGATTTGCAAGGCTGCTACTTGGTCTTCGGTTCACACATTCACCAGGCTCTACCAGGTGGATGTTAGGGCCCAGGAGGAATACTGCATTTGGACGCAATGTGCTTCAGGCAGCAATCTAGGTCCTTTGCCCAAGGTGGACTTAGGATTACTGTGTTCCCTCCCCTCAAGGGATATTGCTTTGATACATCCCAGCATTAATGAATTAATTACTCTGTGTCCCATGATGTACAATAAAGAAATATGGATATTTAATACAGCTTACCTGTAAAATCCTTTTCTTGGAGTACATCACGGGACACAGAGACCCCTCTTTTTCTGGCATACTTATTGTTTGCTTCAAAAACGGAGGTAATCCTGGTGTGGGAGGGGTTATATAGGGGGAACTTCTTGTCTATTGGTTGCCAGTGTCTATTCACCTGAAGGTAGCGTATAACCCAGCAGTAATGAATTAATTGCTCTGTGTCCCATGATGTACTCCAAGAAAAGGATTTTACAGGTAAGCTGCATTAAAAATCCGTATTTTTCAACCTGACTAACTGACTATGTAGCTATATAACTTATAGAAATTGTATGTAAATATATATATATATATATATATATATATATATATATATATGTGTGTAAATATATAGTTAGACCTGATATCAGGGCTAAAAAGTTGAATATGAGTGGGGTGCTGGTTATTTGGGTTGATTCTATGCAAGATATGAGGTGGAAGATAGGCACTTGTCCACCTTGGGGTGTTATCGAATCAGGGATCGGCTGCTAGGTTCAAAAGGTGAAAGGTTAAAAATATTCTAACGTTTTGGAGGACCCAGTTCATGGCAAATTGAAAATGTAGGGAAAACGGGGAAGTATTCACATGCAGCAACCAGAAATCTGCAGTATGATCAAATAATATAGTAAGAAGTTGTTAATCTCAGTTGCTTGCCTGTACACTAAGCTCCTTTAATATAGGGAGGAGGCATCACCCAACAATACAAAGATCCTGCACTACGTTTTCTTGTAAAGGCTTCATACTGTAATGTGTATACCAATGCATTGCCATACATTTTAACATATGCTGCACTTCATTTTTGGAAGTTCACATGGACTTGCAGCTATTAGTAAACATCCACTACACTGGCAGATAGATTACACAGCCCCTCCAGTGCTGAATGATTCTTTATCATTGTCCATATACAGTATCTCACAAAAGTGTGTGAAATGTAAATTTGCTGTCCCCTCAAAATAACTCAACACACAGCCATTAATGTCTAAACTGCTGGCAACAAAAGTGAGTACACCCCTAAGTGAAAATGTCCAAATTGGGCCCAATTAGCAATTTTCCCTCTGCTGTGTCATGTGACTTATTGGTGTTACAAGGTCTCAGGTGTGAATGGGGAGCAGGTGTGTTAAATTTGGTGTTTTCACTCTCACTCTCTCATACTGGTCACTGGAAGTTCAACATGGCACCTCAGGGCAAAGAACTCCTTGAGGATCTGAAAAAAAGAATTGTTGTTCTACATAAAGATGGCCCTAGGCTATAAGAAGATTGCCAAGACCCTTAAACTGAGCTGCAGCACGGTGGCCAAGACCACACAGCGGTTTAACAGGACAGGTTCCACTCAGAAGAGGCCTCGCCATGGTCAACCAAAGAAGTTGAGTGCACATGCTCAGCGTCATATCCAGAGGTTGTCTTTGGGAAATAGATGTATGAGTGCTGCCAGCATTGCTTCAGAGATTAAAGGGGTGGGGGGTCAGCCTGTCAGTGCTCAAACCATACACCACACACTGCATCAAATTGGTCTGCATGGCTGTTGTCCCAAAAGGAAGCCTCTTCTAAAGATTATGCACAAGAAAGCCTGAAAACAGTTTGCTGAAGACAAGCAGACTAAGGACATGGATTACTGGAACCATGTCCTGTGGTCTGATGAGACCAAGATAAACGTATTTGATTCAGATGGTGTCAAGCATGTGGTGGGAGTGTCATGGTCTGGAGTTGCATGAGTGCTGCCAGCACTGGGGAGCAGTAGAACAGTTCATTGAAGGAACCATGAATGCCAACATGTACTATGACATACTGAAGCAGAGAATGATCCCCTCCCTGCAGAGACTGGGCCACAAGGCACTACTCAAACATGATAATGACCCCAAGCACACCTTCAAGATGACCATTTCCATGTTAAAGAAGTTAAGGATAAAGGTGATGGACTGGCCAAGCATCTCTCCAGACCTAAACCCTATTGAGCATCTGTGGGGCATCCTCAAATGGAAGGTGGAGGAGAGCAAGGTCTCTAACATCCACCAGCTCTGCGTTGTCGCATTGGAGGAGTGGAAGAGGACTCCAGTTGCAACCTGTGAAGCTCTGGTGAACTCCATGCCCAGGAGGGTTAAGGTAGTGCTGGAAAATAATTGTGGCCACACAAAATATTGACACTTTGGACCCAATTTGGACATGCTCAGTTAAGGGTGTACTCACTTTTGTTGCCAGCGGTTTAGACATTAATGGCTGTGTGTTGAGTTATTTTGAGGGGACAACAAATGTACACATGTTATGTTATACAAGCTGTACACTCACTACATTGCATTGTAACAAAGTGTCATTTCTTCAGTGTTCTCACATGAAAAGATATAATAAAATATTTACAAAAATGTGAGGGGTGTACTTTTGGGAGATACTGTATGTCCAGCTACATGTAGAATAAGGACTGTACTCACATTAGTAAATAATTGGTCAGCAATAACAGGGCTGTGTGATCTGCCGGTGCAATGGATGTTTACTAGCATCTGGCGAGATGAACAGGACCAGTCATTGTTGGATTGCAGATACTAATGTTTCTCACACAACTCTGCCAGTGATGAGTGATCCTTTAATCTTATAGCTGCAGCATAAATTCATAATAGTAAGATCAGTCAGCACTTGCAGGGCTAGCAAGGGTTAAACCAGGGCAGACAAAGCATGTATTGTCCCACAGCAAATAACCTAACTGTCTATTTTACTGTTTGGAAAGTAAGAGTCTGAGACAGGGACTGTGGCTACTGTGCTGGGCTGTAACTCCAAAGAAACACCTTGCCTGAGGTGTAGCTGACAGCCAGCACGAACAGACATTAGGGCACAGGCACACTGGACATTTGGTCCCATTTGGATGAATTCCTGTATTTAGGTGCGGATGAAAGGCGCAAGATCATAATCCAGCCCTGCTGCTGGCTACCTTTAAAACTCTGAGAGACTGACAGCTGCTGCAGCTTGACAGGTCTGGATGGTGCACATAGGCATGTGCAGGGGGTGTGCCAGGTGTGCTTGGGCACACCCTAATCACCCCATGCGGAGCAGATTTCCCCTGCTGATATTTCACCAAAGCCCCCATGGGGCTCTTAAAAAGATTGTAAAAAATAATAAAAAAATAAAATAATAAAAATAAAAAACAACTGACACCATCCACTGGCCTACTGACAAGTCCACTGCTCTATTGACACCATCCACTGTCCTACTAATACTGTCCACGTTTTAATACATTTGGGGTGCACACCCTAATGCAATAGGCTGCGCACACTTATGATGGTGCAGTGAGTGGTACTGAGTTTTAGGGCATTATGTGCTCAAAAGCTGATCTGAACCCAGACATCTCATGCGCTGGGGCTAAATGTCCAGTGGGTATGAGGCCTAAGATATGTTTTTATTTCACAACATGGCCACAGATCAGAAGGGACTAAGTGCTACATGGAAGATTAACCTACCCGTGGCTATAAAAACGTTCTGAACGCTCATGGTCTGTTCTGAATGATCATATGACTATTGTGATTGGCTGTCACAGTGGCCACATGATCAGGAGGTAATCCCACTGGATACCAGTCGTTGATCCAGACCGAGAGCTGTGTTTGGCAGCTTATTGTGCTGGAAATGCGCAATGAGTGCGCTTTCAGCGCAGAAACATTGGCTGCCCAGCGATGCATACGTGCAGCTTATGGGAGTTAAAACCCATCCTTTTGCCACTGCACTTATGTGTTATGTGAGTAGCAACAGGTTTACCAAGGATTTTGACCCTGTGGTGATACTTCTTTTTTAAAGTTACAGTTACCATCTTTTATCACAAAAATGAGTCCAAGATAGTTTAAAGACACTTCCATAGTTCTCAGAAGCCATTTACAGCCAATTGCACCCTTAAAATACTAACAACTACCGTATATACTAGGGTATAAGCCGAGTTTTTCAGCACATTTTTTGTGCTGAAAAAGACCCCCCTCGGCTTATACCCGAGTCAGTGTCTGTGGGTGATCAGTAGTTTCACATTAAACAGAGCTGTGCTGCTTCTAAGAGCTGTTCTGTGCTTGTAACTGTGACTAATCACATTGGAATGCAGAGAATGCTGAGAGAGGTGTCAGATTTTAAGCTTGATGTCGGCAGGTGGGCGGGACAAGCTGATGTTAGCTGTTCAGTCCCGCCCACCTCCTGATCTCAGTGAAGAGCTGCAGCTATCTCTCAGCATTCTCTGCATTCCAATGTGATTAGTCACAGTTACAAGCACAGAATGGCTCTTAGAAGCAGCACAGCTCTGTTTAATGTGAAACTACCTTACTCATCCCTTATGTGTTCTGGCTACAGTCTCTGTGTCCTGGCTAAAATCCCTGTGTCCTGGCTAATATCCCTGTGTCCTGGCTAATATCCCTGTGTCCTGGCTAAAATCCCTGTGTTCTGGCTCCCTGTCCCTGTGTTCTGGCTGCTGCATTTCCCACCCTAGGCTTATACGTGGGTCAATACGTTTTCCCATATTTTTTGGGCAAAAGTAGGGGGTCGGCTTATACACGGGTCGACTTATACACGAGTATATACGGTACTTCAATATTGCCTTCCCCATAGACTCCAATGCATTTCACAAAATGGCAGAACTTTGCTGACATACTGACTTTGGAGGTAGATGAGCGTTAGGAGGAACATTAAAGCCAACCAATAAGTATGCAGTGCCTTCTAAATGTCAAGTTTTATTTTATTTATTTATTTTTTTGCCTTCCTATGGATCAACTGGAGTTATAGACTAGTTTATGGGAAGGTTTTCTATTTGTTGTATTTGGTCTTTCCCAAAGCTCAAACACACATGCCTTTCTCTGCAGCCTCACCTGCATGGGACAGTGAATGAATGGGAAGTGCTCTGTGCTGAGTGGCTTCCTGTTCATTCACAAACTGAAGCCTAGTAAACCGTTTACCATGCTTCAGTTATGAATGAACACAGTGAGTGTGTGTTCATTGTTTATTTAGAAAATGAAGGGGCTGGTAAATTACATATTTACTAGCTCCTTCCCCCACTCTGCATCCTGAAACATCAACCGGAAGCAGCTAGGGGGAGAGGAGAGAAGGGAAGCCAGCAGCACTGTGGGGCAGGGAAGCCATCACGGGGGAAGCCCAGGCTGTAGGGGGAATTGGCGCCTCACATAGTGATTAGGGTGTGCCCAGGCACATCTGGCACACCCCCACGCACACCTATGGTCTTTCTATTAGTTGAACTGGATGGACTTGCATCTTTTTTCAACCTATGGAGCGATGCATGCGAGTTAAATGTACATTCATCATCTTTTACTGAAGTTAGCTTTTAGAGAATAAGTGAACTTTTCTACATATTCTCAATAATTTTAGTATAGATAATACATAGATAATTACCTATAACACCAATCATCTGTGGTCTTCACTGTGCAGGTTGGCAACTTTCCTTTTACAAGGTAGATAGAATAGGCTTAGAATGCGAGTGAAGTAGATTTAAATGTAGTTTGTTTTTTTACTTACCTTCCACTTTAAGATTTCTGGCAGATAGTGAGCAGGCTGTGCAGGGAAGATCTCAATGAAGAGTGGTGATGGGTGTGTATGAGTTTAAGTGAAAGTGCTGGCAGAAGGGAGGAGGTCAGGAAAGGATAAATGCACTGAACCTGCACTTATACTTAGAGGTCAACTACATGCTAATGTATCAAACTTTAATCTCTCAAGTGGTAGAAAGTGATGTATAAATACAATTTATATCTTAATGCTAGAGTATAATCCATAATTCCACAGTGAACTCTCCCACTCAGTGGCATAACTAGAACCTTCAGGGCCCCAGTGCAAGAAACCATGAAGTGCCTCCCTGACCCCTGGCTGCGGCCCTTCCTTCCAAGTCCGGTGGTGGAACACCAGGGCCTAGTAATAAGTGCAATCTTTGTGACCCTGGTAGTTCCACCACTGGTGTCAGTAGTTATTTTTGTTATTTTATCTTTGTTATTTTTTACCATTTTTTTTTTAATTTAATTTTTTTAATTTTTATTTATTTTTTTACAATATTTTTTTTATAATTTTATACATTTTTTAGGAGCCCCATTGAGGGGCATTGGTGAGATATCAGAGGTCCAAACAGACCTCTGATGTTTCATCTTTTAGACAGAGAAAAGAGATTGAGGACAAAGCCCTCAATTTTCATATCTACAGACTCTTCTGAACTGAATGAATGGATAGGAATAGCTCTGTACAGAGTTGCCCATTCATTCACAAACTGAAGCGTAGTAAACACAGTTTACTATGTTTCATATACAGTCAGGTCCATAAATATTGGGACATCGACACAATTCTAATATTTTTGGCTCTATACACCGCCACAATGGATTTGAAATGAAATGAACAAGATGTGCTTTAACTGCAGACTTTCAGCTTTAAGTTGAGGGTATTTACATCCAAATCAGGTGAACGATGTAGGAATTACAACAGTTTGTATATGTGCCTCACACTTTTTTTTTTTTGATTTTATAATAAATTTTTATTGGGTTTTTACAGATATACAAAACACCCTCAAAGGGGGTTACAGGTTACAAAGATAAACGTATAACTTTTGAGAGTTAAATGATGTACAGAGAATGTATATCGATTCTATGTCAAATTATTAAGGCACAACCGATGTCAATGCATACAGGTCATATACTATATGAAAGAATATAACAGTAGTGCGTTTTATTTGTATAATATATTGACATAATTACCAGATATCTCGTGTTTTGCTTTTCTGTGTCCTCTGTTATTTGGTAAATGGGAGGTGTCTCAAAGTGGGAAAGATTTTTAAGGGGGGGTCTTGTTTCAATCAATATAAATATCGGGGAATGGTTAGATTTAGTGTCATCGGGGAATGTCAAAGGGGAGAACCAGAGGGGCTCGTGAAAGGGGATGCATGTTGTTGGCATCCATGCTGCAGGGGGATTTTAGATTTTAAGTTTACCTAATGAGTTAGAAAGGTCTGCCTTGAGGTACCAGTCCGAGTATTTGAATGGAGTCATGAAGTTGCTTATTTCTGTAGGATTGAAGGAGTACTCTGTGAAGTTCCTCCATATTGAGAAAAATGTCTTGGTTTGGTTAAAGTTCATGTTTATAGTGTCTTGTTTCTCTAAGTATAGGAGAGAGAGGAGAGTTTGTTGAACTTGGTTTAGTTTTGGCAGTATTGGTTGCATCCATGCTTTCATTATAGTCCTTCTAGCCGCTAGGAGGCAAAGATGTACCCAGTTGGGGATGTCCTTTTTTTGAGGGTGGAGGTGTGTTGCTGTGGGGTTGCCACTGAAGAGGCAGATGACAGGGTCTTTTGGGACGTCCTGTCCGCTGATTTTCTTGCTGTATGTGAGGACTTTCTCCCAAAAGATGGAGATATGTGGACATTGCCAGAGTCTGTGGTAGAGAGATGGCCTGTTGGTACTGCACCAAGGGCACAATCCTTGGTGTGACGATCCTGGGGTGAAGACCAGTGGGAGATAGGCCCTGTGGGCTAGTTTAAATTGGGTTTCTCTCCAGGTTTCTGTTGTGATTATGGAGCATATTTTTTGATATCCCGAGAGAACTTGCTCCGGTGCTTGTGCATCTCCCAGAACTGAGCACCAGGGGCGAAAGTGATGCACTGGGTCTTCGGAGGTTCGAGATGCAGCCAATTGGCCGTAAATTCTTGAGATGGAATAGTTACCCTCTGTTACTAATGTGTCCAGGAATGATTTTTTATATGGGGTGGGGTGTTTGCCTTGGCAAGATTGTAGATATGACTTGATCTGCAAGTATTGAAATCCATGTGTTGGGGGAAGGTAGAATTCTGTTTTGAGATCAGAGAAGGTTTTGTAGGAGTTAATGGTTGGGTTGTAGAGTTGTGTGGCTTGTATTAAGCCCTTGTTGGCCCAGTTCTTAACCACTTAAGGACCGGAAGGATTTCCAGCTTTAGGACCGGAGCCCTTTTTGCGATTCAGCGCTGCGTCGCTTTAACTGACAATTGCGCGGTCGTGCGGCGTTGTACCCAAACGAAATTGGCGTCCTTTTTTTCCCACAAATAGAGCTTTCTTTTGGTGGTATTTGATCACCTCTGCGTCATTTCTGATCGCCGCTATAAACAAAAGAAGAGCGACAATTTTGCAAAAAAACCCAAATTTCTTACTTTTTGCTAAAATACAAATCCAAAAAAAAAATATAAAAAAACATTTTTTTTCACCGTTTTTGGCCGATTTATATTCTTCATCATATTTGCGATAAAAAAAATCGCAATCGGCGTTTATTGATTGGTTTGCGCAAAAGTGGCCGCGTTTACGGATGATGAGAATTCATTTTTGGGGTTTTTATTTTTT